>VZUI01049556.1:0-141774 GCA_013401135.1 Cettia cetti
GGCGCCGCCGGCCGCCGGCGCCCCGCGCTGCCCGCTCGCTGCGTGCGGCGAGCCCAGCCGCGCTCCGCGCTCCGCAAAGTGCCGGCGGTGCCGCCGCGCCTCCTCCCGCACAGGCTCTGCTGCTCCGCACCCGACAGGTTCGGCTCCTGCCTCTTCTCCTGCACGCCTGCCGCGATGTCCGCGCTCCTCCTTGTCCTGGCGGCGCTCTGGGGATTACCGCCCGTCGCCGAGGCGCTGGCAGCGGCAGCCCGCGGAGGTAAGGCGCGTCCGCGGAGGGGTGCGGAGCCGCGGAACTTCTCGCCGCTTCCGCTCGGAAAGTTTTGCCCCCTTGTGCCTTGCGCGGACGGGCGCGGCCGCGGAGAGCGCCCATCACCGCGCTCCCCCCACTGCGCTCCATCACCGCGCTCCCCACACCACGCTCCATTACCGCGCTCCCCTCACCGCGCTCCCTCACCGTGCTCTCCCCTCACCGCGCTCCCCTCACCGCGCTCCCTCACCGCGCTCTCCCCTCATTGCGCTCCCCTCACCGCGCTCCATCACCGCGCTCCATCATTGCGCTCCATCACCGCGCTCCATCATTGCGCTCCATCACCGCGCTCCATCGCCGCGCTCCATCGCCGCGCTCCCGCACTCCTGGATTGCGGGCGCGCCGCGCTGGCGTTGGGGCGAACCTTGGCGGCGGCGAATGCACGGGGACGAAGAGCGGGATCATGTCCCCTGCCGTCCCGATGGCCTCACCGAGCACGAAGCACGGTGTGCGATCCGCCACGGGGGGAAAGAGCCGGTGGCGGGTCCGCGAGCCAGCACCGCGGCCAGCGGAGATGTGCCGCAGGAACGGCGAGCGCCCTCCGCTTCCCACAGCCTCCCAAAAGTTCCCTCCTCAGTGTCCCTGAGTTGCCGCTCGCTCGGTGCCTGCACTTGGATTTGGGCACGGGGACTCGGGGTCCCGCAGGGCGGGGTGGGCGATCACGGAACTTCCAACTCTGTTCTGCTCAGAGAAGTCCCTGATCCAGGAGGCTTGCGGTTCCCCCGCCGGAGCGGGGCTCGGGGTTTCGCGTCGCTTATTGCACAGTCGCCAGAGCGCTCTCATTTTCCTGCGAGATGTTTGAATTGGATATTTTCTAAGTATAGCCCAAGTCCGCCTTCTGTGTGTGGCTCAGGTGCGGGAAGGGCGGTGAGCTGCTCTGACTCAGGTTTTCTCACCGCTGTAGAAAACCCTGCTCACCAGAAAATTGTCTGTCTGCTCGTTGTAGCCCTTCAGCTCCCAAACTGCGTGGTCTCATGAATGAGCTGCCCTGGGTGGTGGTGTACGCAGTCTGCGAGGGCTTGGTTCGATTTCAGTAGAAATGTAACTCTAAAGCTTTGAATTGTCACTGTTAGACATCCAGCTCCTCTCCATCACGTACACATTACCTACTAAATTGTTTACTAACTGCTTGCAACTCGTTTGGGTCAGTGCGGATGCCTCGGCACAGTCGGTCTGGGGTATAGATTTCTGCTTCAGTCCAACTACCAGACCTCTCCCGTCCCTTTCCCACGTAGCTATCAGAATTACATAGGTGATTCATGCTGCGAAAATGAGAAATAACTACCTATCAACGAGAAAAGTATTGCTGCAGCATCACAAACTTGCGTGTTTAAAACACTGCATCACAAGGTGCAGGGGTATTGCGAGGAAATGAGGATAGTATTCAGTAGAACGGCACTTGAACAGCCAGAGAGGAAAGGTTCTCAGGAAATCTTTTTAGTTCTATGAAGGGTACATATGCTTTTGCTTTGGTTCACAAAGATTTGTGGTCGTGGTAGTGCTTGTTTGATGGAAAATATTTCAAGAACTTTCCATGGTATTCACAGAATGGTCGGATTAGATTTCAGCAACTGCAGCTTGCATCTGATCTTATGAATAAAAATCAAACTTCCAAACATTCTGAGGAATTGTTTTGGAAATTGATGTGTTGCTCTGTATTCCTTCATAGCTGTAAGCAAGTGCCAATTATGCATGAATATTAATTTCTGGTGTTTAAATTTTGGTTAATTTTACCTTTTTTTTTATAGTTACCTTGCTCTGATTTAGTGTTTCACAAAAAAAAAAAAAAAAAAAAAAAAAGGTGCTGTCAGCTTATATTAAAATCAATCCTATCTTAAAAGGCAGCATCCTTGTAAATCATACCAGCCCCAAAAGTGGGATAAATCAAATTTACTTAGAATCAACTAACTCATCATATCATAATGTCATGTCTTATCAAAACTAAGCACTGCACAAATTAGGACTTAAAAGGCATTTTGTTTAAAAAAAATGTCAAGTGGTCTCAACCTAAAAGGGACTCAGGATGAGGCATCCAGAAAGGGAATTACATTTGCACATCAGATAAACTTTATGATACAGTGCAAAAATTATTGACCATACCAAGTTGATTTTCCTTTACAGGAGGAAATTCTGAGTCACTGGAGCATGCTAAGCTTAATGTATGTGAAAGGCATTGAAATTTGGAATGCACTGAGGCTCGCCATAGGTAATAAGAGAATTGGGAAAATGTCATGGGTTGTGTTAATAGCAGTGTTGTGGTAGCCATGGTAATATAAAATATTAGTGAGGTGCTATAGGGAGAGATAACACTTTCTCATAGATCAGTGGGCAACATCAGGAGGAAAAGAAGAGGTGGGGAGAACCCCACCAAAGTTTGAATTATCTAAGCCCTTTTCTCTGGGTTTGAAATACAATTCAATTCTTTCAGTCTTATCAGGTCTGTCCTCAGCCAGGTTACAGCTCTTCTAAGTTCATGGACATAAAAAAATTGTGAAGAGAAAATGATATGGAGAGGGGAGCCGGAGATGAGATGAAAAAGGGAAGTGAGCAGAAGGCAATCCAGCCAGGAGAGTGTGGTAGGATGAGGGCCATGACCTGCTGCAGCTGAGGTTGTGCCACTGAAGCCACAAAGATTTCCTTTCCTTCTGCTTCAGTCGGTTCTTCCTGAGGAAATGGATGGACTCAGATTCCTTGCGACACTGGCAACTCCTTCGCACTATAGCTGCAACAAATGATTTTCAGGAGCCTGAGAAAAACCTTGCAGACAGTTTGGGAAGCTGAGAAGGCAACATTTGTTACTCGCTCTCCCTAGAGATGCTCAAGGGAACTTCACAGGTCCCATCCCTGCTCTCTGGTTCTGGTGGGCGTTTCCTTCCCGCAGCTCTTCCCAGCCTTGGAGCTTCACCCTGCTCCCTGCCTGGGCTCCTACACCCTTTTTTGTCATCCTTGATTTTTGTGTCTGCTGCTGTGAACATCATCACATGGATGCACTGCACTAATCGGGGTAATTACCTAGAGGTGATCCAAATTGCAGAGATGCCCCGGATAATGGGAGCTTGACTGGATAATCTGCGTTGTCAGTGAGATGTGCATCCACACCAGTATTAATGAGTTGCATTGCTCGTTATTAATCGACTTGCTGTCTGTGCTGAGGCTTGTTTGTGTTGGGTTTTGGTGGCACATCACTGCTGTCAGCAGCACTGAGCCACTGCCTTCTCCCACTCTTTCATGTGTGGTTTTAGTGTTTTGGAGCTCTCAGGCGGGTGCTGGCGTGGTGAACAGCTTCTCAGCAAAGTCTTGCAGACAAGAGATGCTCCTGCAAAGGGAGACTTTATATGGGATGGTAAAACGTTGTCACATAACTTAATACTCAAGTTCATGAGTGATGGCATATCACACATTTTTTGTTGTTGTTTGTTTTGGGTTGTTTTTTTTTTTTTTTTTTCTAATTTGAAAACTTTTTTAGCAGGAACAAAAAATCTTCATGAATTTTACTCCTTTCTGCAGTCACAAAAACACTTCCCAAACTTCTGTCTTCATCCCAGTTAGCAGGGAATTTATTGTTTTTGCAGTGTCCTTTGATTGTATTTAAGTGAAATCTGGAAGAAAATTACTTTGAAATGGAATTTTCAGGCGTAAGGTTAGGCTGGTGGGAATTTGGATTACTTACCCCTGTGGCAGAAACACAAACCAGGTGAGATAAATTTGTCTCCTTGGGACAACTGCTGATGGCTTTCATTCCCTGGTAAGGTGCCACAGCAGGTGACTCTGACTGCACTGGGAGCCTTTACAATACAACTTTGTCATTATTAGCAGCTTAATGCTGGAAAACTGGGTGTACCAGCACTGCTGTACTTCACCAGACTGAGCTCCAGCTTGGCCATCTGTTGGAAAGTGTTCTTGAAAAAACCTAAAAAAGCTGTTTTGTGCTGTACTATAGAGGTGTATGTTCCCATAGTTAACTTCGTTATGTTTTGAACGTAGATATTAGGTATTGGTATCTTATGTTCAAAAGAGATGCTTCCAAGGTCACAGTGACTTTGCTGTTTAATTTTTTACCCTAAAAAAGGTATTACTTAAGAACATGCCTATCATTAGAGAGGCAAAATTACAGAGGAGGGTGAAAATATATCAAGGAATTTGGGAGAGTTCTTTGCAGGATGTGTGATAAGGGTTAATTAAGGTCAGAAATTGTGGGAGATGTCCACAAGCGCAGTTTCAGTGGCTGGCTGGTTTTGGAGGCACTCAGTGATGTCTGTCTGGCCTCAGCTGAGTGTGTGCGTGCACACACAGACCCCTGGCAATCCTGGAGCCTGAGCGGGCTCTGTGTGTGGGTTCCTGTGAACTGATGTGCACATTCTCTCTTACCTGGGTTGTTCTTTTAAGTTCAGAGCTTTCTGAGAGCTGTAGTTTAGTAAAAAGAAAGTGGTAGAAACACACAAACTATTTAGAGGCTAAGCTGCATTTCAAAGTTCAAAACTAGGTGTTTGATGTGAAAAGACTGTGTAAACTTGTTCTGCAGCCAGCCTTTTACTAATTTATTACAGCAGTTCTGCTGGAGCTGTGGCAGGTTGAAGGAGCTGTCCTCCAAAGGCTTGGAGAGAAGTTCTCACTTCACGCAGTGCTTCCTTTGAAGAGCTGTGTGGCGGCTGCTATGTAAATGTAAGCATATGCCATACCTTTGAGCTTCATATGGACCCCAATCTTTCTGCACGTAAAGTGGCAAAACTCACATTGACTTCAGTCTGCAGCTTGGAAGCTGGTGTTCCTCCAGCACCTTCTTGCAGGCCCTTTACCGGTTATTTGCAGTTGAAGAAATTTGGCTTCTCAATTTTCCATTGGCTCTAAGGACTTACGTAATTGTAACTCGTGAATTTAGACTTATGGCTTTCTCCAGAAAGGCTGGTAATTTAGATAATAGAACATTGTTTTTGTTACAGTAGCATATTTGGAATCCCAGCGTGTTGTTGCTTTTTTTCCTAGTCTTTATGTATTAATCTGTCGCTTAATAGTCTTGTTCTTCAAATGCAATTAAAAAAAAATTTGCTTAGAGAACTCATTTTAATTGCACTTCCTCAAAACATTCTTAATGATGAACAGTGAAGATGAAAATAGCAGAACTTGGCTACTTCTAAGCGAGTCATACAGACTATTGAGTCTGTATTTAATGTCAGTTTGGGCTAAGTGTAGACATTGCAGAACTAGGTCTTAAATTTGTAAGTGCAATTAGGAACTAATTGGGTTTCTTTAAAAATATAATTACTCAAATAATGACTTTGCACCTTCTGTCCAACCCACTAGTTTGTTTCTTAATTGAACAAGTTGAATTTTTTCCCTCTTAAATTATCTCTATCGAAGAGATGAAAATATTTGTAAACTTATCCCAGCTATCTAGCCAGTTGTTGACCATAATGAGACAAATTCCCAAGATGTACCAAAACACAGTGCTGTGAAGTGATACAAATTTTTGTTTTTAAGCAGGTGGTAAAGTGAAATAACCAGGATTTGTTGCTGTAGGATCAACTGCCCAGCCCAGCCGTGGTCCTGCTGACAGGATTCCTTCAGTGAGGATGCTCTGGAGCCTGTGCAGGAGGGAAGGGCATTTTCCTATGGCAGCTGGGCTGTGTGAGAGCAGGATTGGACCTCAGTAATGGAATTCCAATAAAACTCAGTCAGTGCCTTTTAATTAGATTTAATGGGAACTGGGAAGGATCATTAGACATAAACACATGCTTTTGCCAGTAATACGTTCACTATGTTATTAATCTGATTTAATTTGCAAGATCCAATAGCAGGAGTAAGATTTTTCTCTGTACCTGGAAAGTGTTATATGAGCCCATTATATTTTGTTGTTGCATATGTCATTGCTTCCCAAGCAGTATGTAAATACAGAATCGGGCTCCGTGTGTGGTGGTTGGGAACCCTGGCAGCCTGAGGGTAGGGCTGCATGCTGGAGAGAAGGCTGTTTGTCTCTTCAGAAACCGCATTTTTATTGACCATTTTGCTATAAATTGCAATGGTGTATTAATAACAAAACACTGCAATATGCAGAGTGTGCTGCTAAGTAATAGGGCTTTTTAGAGATGATGTAATGCCATGCTGGAAGTGAGGTACGCCTGGAGATTTTTATTTCCATGCAGTTGGAAATACAGCCTAATTCTCTGAGGCGGAAAAACAGATTACGGCATTACGAGTTCTAGATATGGTACGTTGCATCCTGAAATGTGCTTCCCAACCCGCCCCATGCTCCTAAACACCTCTCCTGCTGCTTCCTGCTGAGTGATGAGGCCTTCCAGAGGAGCCAGACAGCTGAAACTCAGCTTCGCTTCAGAAACAAGGATGTACCTGTTTCCTGTTCTTGGAAATACCCGTGTATTTTGGGTTATCTATTGCCTGGTTGTCTGTAGGACATCCCTTGGTAATTTTTGGGCATGGCAGTCTTGAATGACTTACATTTCAAGTGCAGTAGAATAAGTGCTAGAAGCTAAAATCTAAGCCTTCAAAATAATATCTATAATTCCTCAAAGTTTTCACTACTGAAGAGCTCTGTTTTTAACAGCAGTTCATAAGAGTCACTCTTGTTTTCCCTTGAATGAGCAGAGAGAATGAAAAGGTGCAGTTTTGGTTTTTGCAGTGGTATTTTGGGGTGGGGATGGGTCATGTGCAAGCAAGACAAATTCTGATGCAATGCTCTGCAATGTTTTTATGTGAGGTGCTCTGCCTAGAAAATCGTTCTGTAAGCACATGAACATTCTCCTACGAAAATTCCCATGTGGCTTTCTTATAAAGCTTTGTGATTGTAATTTACCTGCCTGGAAACTAACAAAAATATCTTGTTAGTTATCCTTCTTAAAATACAATTTTGAAATTGTCAAATAGTTTGCGCTGCTGTTTGTAATATTATCAGAGGCTGTGATAGAACACTTGGGTCTCCACCTCCCTTAACATGCAGGGAAGTATTTTTCCTCAAGCAAAGTTCTTCTGAGTAATTCTAAGGCACTGGAAGTACCAAAAAAACACCATTTCTGATACATCCTTCTTAGTCTATAAATTTTTTGGAGAAATGCTGTAGCGTTGTGTAGTCATGAAAATGCAAGTTTGAAAAAGTTACACTAATGCCAGATCAAAAAATCACAGCAATTTTCTACAATATAGGTAGATTTCCACAAAACACCTGCTTCTTTTTCCTTGGAAATGCAGTGAAGATAAAAGAGGAGAGAGCAAAGTAAGTTCATTGCATGCTCCTTTGCATATGCAAACACTGATTTGCTCAAAGTATATTGGTATTTGTGTAGAGCTGTGTGCTTAGGAAATCAAAGTGTGTCATTTACCAATGAGACTTCTTCTTCTCTGGAGCAAAACATTTTTTATGTTTTGTAAACAAATAGAAGTCAATGGATTCTTTGTTTTGTCCTTGATGTAATAGGATCAGGTTGCATGTAAGTGTAAAGGAACTTTGAACAATTTTATTAAAATTTCACTGGAACTACTTAATTAGAGGACCTCTAATTAAATCATGTTGTCTGTATTGTCCTATGAGTCTTATGCAGGAAATATTTCTTGAAATATTTCTATTCCAATATTTGGTTCAGTTTTTTTTGGTTTCTTAAAGTGAATCCATGTTTATATTTCTCTTATCTAATTTTAAATTATGTGCATCAAATACACGATTACTTATTTCAGAATTTGTAATAATTCTCTAGGAGAGGAGTTATTACATAAGTTATTTTTAGATTTTTAATAAAGTTAATTTGGTATTTTTGTCATGTAAAAACGTCAGTTTTTGCAAGGAGACTGCCTTCCTGTGAGGTCAGAAAACCAGAGAAATTCCAGACAGCTCAATATGCTAAGATATGTATGGTCTGTTATGTGCAAATCATTAACTTGGTTAAACCTAGTTTTTTGCTATACAGAAGAATCTGCTGGACTTCTCCACGATGCACTACCCTTTTCTTCATGAAAAATGTATATTGGCTTTGGAGATGTGGAAGGATTGTAGAGGTGGCACCTTCTCACTCAGCACATCAGTTCCCTATGAATCTTTGCAGGTTTACCCAAGGATGAGCATGCTTGACCTTCTTTTGGAACCTGTCCTAAAGCAGCTGTTTTTCCAGCAGTATTTAGTAAAGTATAATGAGGGGTAGGTCAAGCCTGTGCGTTCTGCAGTGCTGATAGTCATAAATCTCCTGGAGGAAACTGGCCTGCCTTCCAAATTCATCAGAAATACTTGGATTAAAATAGGTTTATTTTGTATAAGTTTTGAAGTTGATTTTTATGAAGGATGTTTGCAGGCGGTGGGAGTCTAAGAGTGCAAGGAGTGGAGGAAGGCTGCAAAATGGAATTTGTTCCCCTTGGGCCCACGTTCTAAGCCAAGTTTTATTTTTATATTTAGATTTCAGAAAGAATGGTGAGCAGCAAATGGTTTCTCCATAGTGGTATCTTAAAGTAAGGCTGCAACATTAAATGCTGTGCAATGGAGATGAAGCAGGTCAAGATTATAAAAGTGTGAAAATTTAAGCGCTGTACCAGGCATACAGCTTGTGGGTTGAATTGGTGGTATGCCTTTGGTAGAAACAAAGCTGTTCAGTGTTGGAGCAAAAAAGATGTTTTGGAGGTTTACCTGAGCAGGTGATGCTGTAGGGCTGCTGTAAACCACTTCTGTGAGAACTTATTGCACATACATCCATATGTATATACAGCCTGGGCTGTAGAGGGGGAGCCAAGAAAGGTGCTGTGCTGAGTACAGCAAAGCCAGGAGTGCCAGGGCTTTTTTCAGCACTTAGAATCTGATGCCCTGACCCAAGTGACCCATTATCACATTTCTTCAAAGTGGAGCAAGCTATTCAGGTCAGTGTGTGTGTACAGACCCATCTGAATGAATTCCTCAGCTTGCACTTGCTGTGTTACATTTCTTTCTCCGGGTTTCCAGTGGCTGTGAGTTGAACAGAGTTGACAGTACACAATATTACCTATTTACTCTGTAGATTATACTCCTCTGGAGAATTGGTGTCAGCTAATCTGCTACTTCTGCATTTTCAGACACCTGTGAACTGCATCTCCAGTAGTATTGCAGGAGAGTGTCAGATCAAAATTTCTATAATTTTCTTATTTACCTCGGATTTCTGGGCCTCTGTGTCCAGGTCTCTAGCCTTTGACACTTACTTTGTCCTGTGAATAGTTTGCTTTCTGTGCAGAAATTCTCTCTTGTCAGTATCCAATTTTGGCCACTCTTAGGGCGGTAAGAAGTTTGAAGCAGATGGTTGTCAACAGATGATGACAAAATTCTGAAATACGGCTCTGATACAAACTGTGAGGCTGAGTATTTAAAGCACATTCAAGTGTAGAAAGCCTGCTTGTGTTTGTAATGCTATTGCTAGCTTTGCTGTGGAATATTCTCAGAACAATTCATAAGTTCCATACTTTTTTCTGAAAACAGCATAACTCCCCACACCAATTAGTGGTGTTCAGTAATGAGTATATGAACCATGTTATGATTTTATGTCAGTTAGAATTGTTAAATGCTCCTTGATGAAACCACGCTGATTTACATTAATTGGTGGCCTGTCTTCCCACGATGGCATCACACTGCGTCAGAAGTGCCTCACAAAAAGTTGTAACATAACTAAACTCTCAGTGATTGCCCATGATTGCCATTCTGCTGCTGACTGCTGCTCTGAAGACTTACAAAGCAAAAGACTTCAAAATTCAGGAGAATTTAAAAAGTGGCTGTGAGCTTTAGGAGCGTAACTAAAAGCATTTACATAAAATGAGTGCTGAGACCTGGTAGGTGTGGCACAACTCGGATCCTTCCACTGCATCCCCTTTGCTAATCCAGCAGCTCAAAGTAATTTGAGTGCATTAAAGGCTGTTTACGTGTCTATGAGAAGCATGATGCAAAAATGCAAATTCAAGAGCACATCTTCCACAAGTTTATATATCTTAATGAAAAATGTCAGAGCGTAATATATCAACAGTCTGCTTCGCCCTACAGTAGCCAGTTTTTTCTAAAGATAGCACAGCATGTCCTTGGTGTGGTACTAAAAGTAAATTAACACAGAAGAGTGCTTGTTCTTGAAGTCAGCTGATGATTCTTCTGCCGATTTTTGGTGAGGAAAGACTTGTCTGCTGAGGGTGGTCATCTTGAACTGCTTAGCACTGCTTGGTAATGCATGCACACAAGTAATTTCCCCTCACTGGTATTTAAAAAATTTCTTGGTTTCATTTCATTTGATATCCTGTTTTCTTTAGAGTGGCAAAGCTGCCCCACCTGAATAGAAATCTTGGATTGTATATCATGGGACAGCTGAGAAGCATAAGCTGGCCATGGGCTTTGTGCCTGTGGGTCAGCAGAGTGGTGACTCCTACTGGCTTGCATCTGATTTCACCTCATGAATTCTGGTTTCATTTCGAGCAGGATATCCCTTTATTTTTTCCTCTTTTTTCCCTATCAAATTTACAAAATCTCACATCTGGGAAATTCCCTTACAGCTTCAGGAGTCCAGGTGCTGCAGAGCTCATTGGAGAGTCACGGCTGTTGATGGTACAGGTGCCTGTCAAATGCTGTGTTTTCATTTGGGATTTGCAGCCACAGGGGAAAAAACAAAGTGGAAGCGAATGGCAGAGGGTTACTTGTTGAATTACAGCAATTTTTTATTTGATAGAAAGTGAAAAAGGCCATGTCCAGTACCAAAAACCCTGACAGTCTCCATAGTGCTTCTGAACCAAAAAGAGCTTGTGTTGCTGAATATATGAAGAGTTAAGCAGCAACATTTGGTATGTGCAAGTATTGTCTTTGATAAGCCACGGGGAAATCAACGTCTCTTCTTCCTTTCCTGAAAATACAGGAGGCTTCTTGAAGCACTTGCTTTTGGGAATGAGTGTATTAGTGAAGAGTTCATGGATGGTCCGGATCTAATTTTTATAGAAATGAATGGTAACCCACTGTGGGACTTCAAGTCTGCACAGCTGTATTTTACATTCACCTGCCCTATCCTAGACTTAAAGAATTCTTTTTATTTATTTTTTTTTTCCCACTGATAAATAACTGAAGGTTAAAAGTAACTCATTTCAACAGGAATCACTACCACTGTAAGATGGGAAAGAAAAGAAGTCAGCAGTAGTGCAGTGATGTTTCAATAACACCAAGTAATCCCCCCATACTTCAGTAATAAAGTTGCATGGGCTGCAGTCAGCTTTCCTGTCAGCACCATTCTATTGACACCTTTCTGTCAGAAGAGATGAAGTGAAGAGTAAAACCTTACTCAGTTTTCTCTTACGTTAAAAGTATTCTGCAAAGCTTTGTTGAAATACAAAGCATGTGGACTTTGCAGATTGTGTTTGCATTTGGGACTTGTGGGAAAATTTATGTGAACTTTGTGCTGTGGGAATGGTTGCCCTTTAAAGCAGCTGATTATATTTAATGTAAGTACATGCCTCAAAACTGTATTTGGTAGAATGCTCCATTCTTTAGAGGTCTTTTGTTTTTAGGGGCAGGAGTGTGTAATTATTGATATAAATGAGTTTTTACAATTTGGCCAACTTGGGTGCACAGACTTACCTTTTTTTTTTTCCCCCTGAGAAGTCTGTTAGTGTTTGAAACCAACAGACAAACCCAAAACCCTGTCAAAAAAAGCCAGAGTACTTTGCACTTGCTGGCTGAAACCATCTAATAACGTAGTCCAAAAGCTCATTAATATTGATTTTGTTAATTCTCACAATAACCCGAGCATTTGATAATTACAAGAGGAATAAAAAGCAGACTAACAGGTTCTTAGATGTCAAAGTCTGTTGGGCCACAAAGCATCCAAAAGGATATCCTTCAGAAGGAGTAAGTGGGAGGTATGAGTATGAATTCCATTAGCCAGTAACATTATGCATACCCATACTTGGGGCAGAAACACTTCTCAGAACATCTCCTTCCTGCTGGACCTCTGGGGCTCATACACTTGCCAAGGTCACAACTCCTGCCTCCCTTTGCAGCTGTTTCTACACAAGGGACTGGGGAAAGTTTTGGAAAAATGGGTAAATTATATTTATTTTGAAAGGAAAATATCTGAGTACTTTAGACTAGGTAAAGCACCTCTGGAAGGAGTGGGGTTGGGCTCCTGCTTCACCTGTGATGGTGGTGGAGCATCATGGTGTCATCTTCTGGTTCTTCATGCGAATGATGCAGGCATCAAGAACAGGATTAGTTCTTGGAGCAAATTTAAATGTGAGCCAAGTATTCTTCTTAAGAAAGAAAGAAAAAAACACATCAACAAGAAAGAAGCATTTGCATTATTCTAGATAGTCTTAGGTGTTAAAGAATGAGGGAAAAAAATTCTCTCTTTTGTCCTTAGTAACCCTTTGATTGCCAGACCTGATGAGACATTCCTTCTGTGCTGGTGGTGCTGCTGATGCTGATCCTGGAATGAGGGCTCAGGGATGGAGCCTTGTTGATAAAACTTGAGATCCCTCTTGAATTTCAGTGGAAACTTCTTTTGGAGAAGACTGGCTAATAATAGTCCAAGGAGAAGAAATGGTGTCCCAGGAAAGGCAACGGTGTTGCTGAAGAAGGAAAATCCAAAGGATTTTCTTTCCTGCTTGCTGTGCTTCGTACACAGGAAGAAAGGAAAGGCTTCATCAATCTCCCTCTTATTAAACTGGCACAGCTAATATATTCTGCTAAAATGTGTTCATCATGCTGTTTAAAACAGCCAGGTTAGAAATCTACTGACAATAAATGAAGATTTATTGGTTTTCATGTCTTTGGGGCACCTAAGACAGGTTTGGAATACTAACTGGAATTTGTGAAAGGGGAAAAAAACTGTTTTGGTGCCATTTAATTAACTATCTGGCCAATATTTCTCCCTTTTTATTGTAAAATCTGTAAGTTGCAACTGGCTGCAAACATTCTCTTGTGCAGCTCTGCCAACAGTTAACAAATAAACACATTAATACAGAAAGTCTTGTACAGATCCATGTGTACTGGATAAAACCACACCTTGAACTGCAGAGATGGCTTGTTTTAACAAACCAGCAAACCAGAAGATAATAATTATATTTTGTGTATCTCTTGGTAAGTGTGGCTGTGCAGGATAACTGAAATCAGTGTAAATATGAGCAGTATTTTCTTTTTAACTGAAGTAATACCAGGAGTCTGATGTAAATAACCTATTTTATGCAAGTCCCACCCAGATACTTTTATTGCTTAGTCTCTGTATATGTTGTTATTCCATGCAGTAGCACTGTAAGCTGTGATCCAAATGCAGAGCTGCAAGTCTTCAAATTTCTACCAAAATTTGAATCAAGTTTGTAGATTAAGGCCTTACAATATTTAATGAGGTTTAATAAAAGGGTTTTTTGGATAGCTGATTTATATAAACATTCATGTCATTTGTCCAAGCAATCTTGACTGAGAGACAGCACTATGGATCATGACTTCAGACACTTTCTGGGATCCACAGAAGTTAAAACTGGGAGTTTGTGCTTTGCTGGTCACTGTTCCTCTCCCAGCTTCCCATGGGACGAGCGCTGCCCTGCAGGCTGCATCTCCCTGACCTTTGAGGAGATTGTTCCTGCTGTTTGGGGAGCTGCAAGCACAAAGGGAAAATTGTGATTTTTGTCACTCAAGGTCAAAGCACTGACACCAAATGATTGGTTCGTGTTTTAGCTTAAAATGCTGCAGACAGCACATTATGGGCAAGGATATGTAAAGCTCACCTTCACTGTGAGATCTGTGAAGGGGGAAATAGCTGAGCCTGCCTCGTGATGCATAAAATGCTGTGGTGAGCAACTGTTTGGGGCACATGGAGACCAAGTTTGGAAGCGTTTTAAAGAACTAAAAGAAATCCAAAGCTGTTGAATTAACTTTATTCTCTCTCTTGCAGCTGCTGGAGCTCTTGCAGTCCCTCTGGTCAGGCTTCCAGCGGGAGCTCTTGGGTTGAAAGGTTAACGACTCATTTACTAAGCAGTGCCATTTTCTTTCATTTTTCATCTGCAATTATCTCTACTCCTCTAAAAACTGAAAGGCCCTTCCAAAACGTATTGTAGTGATGCATTATTGCTGTCAATTAGTTATTAAATCATAGATCTTTAAAAGTGAAATCCAAATATGCATGAATTTATTCGGCTGCTGCACAGCCACTCCATTAGAGAAGTGAAGAGTATCATATCCAGGCAGCTCTGGGTATTGGCAGATATTTCTTTCTAAGGATCATAATGTTCATTTGAATTGTCATTTTTGGGCAGTTCTGGGGGAAAGATGGATACTGAAAGAAGCACCTGGAAGATGGTGCAGAGAGGAGCAGAGCAGATCCTGCTGTGGGATTGTTTGTGGGGTGGGAGTGGCTGGGGTAAGTGGTAACAACACTCGATGTGAGAGCTGGAGACGCTCAGGGTGAGCAGTTGAGATGGTGATTCTATGTAGGGGTGGTAGGATAAGAAAAGAGCCACATCCTGAGCCCTGGTTAGAGGGATGGTGGAAAGAAAAGAGGAATTGCCAATAACTTGTAGGTCATAGGCTAAAAGACTGAAATAATGGTGTGGTGGTTTCAGGAAATGGAAGATGATGAAGGCAAAAGCCAGGGTTTTTTTCCTCAGATGTTTGATATGGTATTTGTGTTCTTTTATGAATTCTTTAAATTAGCAGTTTCACTTTTCTGCTGTCTACTATACTTTGACTCTTAACTGAATTAAGTTGCATTATAAATGACATCTTTCCACAGCTGAAATACAGGTTAGCACTCCCAGGAGGGGTGCTTTAATGAGGTTGTTGCTATGACAGCTCAGCTTCAGGCAGTACATGTGCCACTTCGAAATACCCTCTCTCCCCTAAAAACATTGCAGCAACTTCTGCGAGGGTGTTTTAGAACTTTTGCTTCAGTGTAATTTATGACCAGCACTTTGTATTTCTCTTCTCCCAGTAATGCAGCTAAGGTTTTGTGTTTGTTTCTACTTTTATTCCTGCAATGTTAATAGCAGTGCGTGACTTGACAAGTTAAAGAAACAAGGAGGTGTTGGTTCTTTGGCAATTTCAAAGGATGCTCTGAGGACAAGTTTACAGAAAGAACAGGTGCAAACACTACAGTGTTTACAGTGGAAATGTATGGGGTCTGTATTTCTGAAATTCACATCAAAGAACCTCACAATGGTTGGAAATTGTTTATTACCTACCGGACACCCAGCAGGAATAGAGGCATTCCTGTTGGAATACAGCCTTGTAAGTGGCTGCAGGGATTTGCCTCTGCAGAGGAGCTGCCTGTGGTCTGTGGCCAGGCTGTGTAATGACTCTCAGTACCTCAAAGATGTTAAATCAGGCAGTTGTTTTTTTCAGAAAGACTCTAAGGTTGTATTTGCTTTGCCACTGCTGTCTGCTAGAATCATGAAGCTGCCTGGGAAGGCAAGAAAAGTCTTGCCTCTCAGAAACCAGTTCACCCCCTCCCTACCTTTCCACATGGGCTCTGCTCTTGCCCAGTGCCCACTTTTGCACAGTTAAATGTGGGTAAGGTAGTTCCAAGCCCAAGGCTTTGAACCTCAGTGTGGTTTAGGCAAAGACTGACACTAGTATTTTTGAAAAAAGAAAAGAAAAAGGAAAGAAAAAAGGAAAAAAAAGCAGAAGTCCTAACCACAGCTTAACAAAGTTACTCCATGAGGATGCTGGAACAGCCTTTAGGATGGATGATGTCAGAGTAAGCACTCTGTATTGCAAGTATTGCTCTGTTTTTGCTTGCCCATGAAATGACAAAATGTCTTGTTTAAACTCAAGTGAGCAGCTCTAAAATGCAATTCTGCTGCCTCAGTGTTTTCTAGTTGCTTTGTAGACACAAGAGATTTTATTGTTGAGTCTCCACTTCCTTACAAGCTCTGAATGTGGATTTTTAGATGTATGACTTTGACGTACAGAAAGGAGTCATAGTCAAATCTGACATGACCTATATAAATATTGCCTTAAACATTGGCCTGGATGAAAAGGCTTTTCTCTTTCCAAAGGTATTCAGTGTTCTTGTTTGCTTAGCTGTGAATTGTTGCAGTTTCTTCTCATTGGATGTGTGTCTCTACCCACCAGCGGGTGCTCTGCCAGCTCAGTACCTGTCAGAAATAAATTTATTTGTCACTACTCATGTCAGTGATGTTAAACCCAGGGAGATGCTCAGCAACTATACAACCAGAAAGCTTTGCCATTTTGAAGTAATTTGGCTTAAAAGATTTTTTTTTGTTTTGTTTGCTACTTCTTAAGAAACTGTGCACTATAATGATCTGGATTCATTTCTTTTGTGTGTTTTATTGAAAGCTATAACACCTTGGGACTAAAGGGTATAAAAAGGCTGGCTTTATAAATCAATGCTTCATTCTATGTATTATGCTATTTACTACTCATCCAAGTATAGTAAATTTTTACAAATGCAAAATCATTCAGCTGTATCCAGATTGGCTTAAAAGGTGCTGATGAGAACAGTTAAGTTTTTTGCAGGTTCTGATAATAATGTTTGCCATAATTGTGCTTGTTCCAGTTCCTTTCTGTGACCACGCTGAAAGTGCAATTTATCTGTAATTTCAATGACTACTAAATAGGTCCAAATATTCCACACATTATGCTCTTTTTCCTGTTCTCTATTTGGCTTGCTTGGCCTTTAGTGCCACTTATTCTCAGATCATAATGTTGCCTTCTCCGGTAAGAAGGTGAGATGAAGATTAGGAGGTTTTACCCTCGCAGAAAAAGCAAACCCAGCACCCAGGGTGCCCTGACAAAAGGAGACCAGATGCAGAGTGAAAAGCACATGGTGCAGATTCTGGCTTCTCCCTGCAAAGATTGTTACAAGAACAGAAAGCACACTGTGATTTATTCTCGTGGCAAAAAAACCCGCAAATGGAACAAAGAGTACAGAAATCTCAATATGTTGCTAATATAATTTACATTTAGAACAATGTGTCCTCCTTCACCACCATGCTCTCTTTGAACATAGCTAAGTTCAACTAGTCTATAGCTTGAACTGCAGTCAGAACTTCCACTAAATGAACATCTAAAACTTAATGGTAATTATATAGCTTCTAAAAAAAATTTCCCCTTGTATTATATTTGTTCAGTAGTTATCTCCATGTATAATAATATCAAATTATTATGCTGTCTCTCAAATACATAAATCGTATCATTTTTACACAGACCAGAAAATGACTTGCACTTAATGACATGTTTATCTGTGTATGTATGGTAGATTTTAAATTGAACAGTTCCAGAGGTAATTTTCTTGATATTTGTTAATCCATCTTTAATTAAAATGTTAATTGCTAATCCAGATATCACACAGAGAAAAAATTAGCCTACAGTAAACTGTGCCTTATTTGCACAAGGACAAAACCCATGCATTTACATGTCAGTCTGCTCCTCTGAGTTGCAGCATCATCACCTTTCATGTGTGAAACCAACTAAAAACATCTTGTTGAGTTATTGTACTTATTGTTTACCCCCAGATACTGCTGGGGGGAGTCCAGGGGGGGTGTGGAGTTAATTTAGTGCTAGTTAAAAATTCCCAAAGTAGGGCCTGAAGTACACTTTGATGGGATTTTTTTTGCCCAGAGTGGATTCTGCCAGTGCTGCTGCGGCTGAAGTTGCTTCTGACAGTTCCTAGGATAGAAAACACTGCTGAAATCGTGTCCTGTGTAGCCAAGAACAAAACTCCCTCTGTGTGTGAGCCCTGTATTCCAGAAGTCAGGCCCAGTCCATGCTGTTTTCCAGCCAAGGGTTAGGGACAGTTAGTTGGCTAGATGGAACTTGTACTTGTCATGTAAAAAAGTGCATTAAGGTTAACTTGTTTTGGAGGGCTGGGGTGAGGAAGTCTCACTCGTGCTTTCCCTCACTAAGATCCAGTCTGTGTGCAGTTCAGCTTACTGATATTTTTATTTGTAATACTCCATACTTAGAGTTCCAGCACTTCACACTTAACAAGAAATAATCTTGTGGTTCCCTGTGCAGAGTTGCACATGTAGCTGCAACCAAGAAGTCTTTTGTTTGTGTATATGAATTAAAATATCTTGTTAACAGAAGGTAATTGCAATCTGATTGGCTGAAGAAATTGCTGTTCTTGTAAAAATGAGGAAATACAGGTTGTTCAGATTTTTTGCTTTGTTTATACATTTTTCATCTGTAGTTAATGACATTGTTGGGGACAATTCAGTTTAAACACATTGCCTGTGACTTTTTCAGAGTTGTCACGTCCAAATTGCAAACTCATTAAATCACACAAGAAATTTCAGGCAAAGCCATATAATAATTGAGGAAAATAAAGACTTGCCTATAGTATGCCATCTGTTGATTTTTATTTAATTAGAAACTAATTTTCATAAGTCTGTCTTGCTTATACAAAATGTATACTAATAGTTAGGCTTTAAAAAAGAGTATTTTTTAAAGTCTGAGAGGAAAAACGTTTTGCCAAATATGTCTAGAATATTAACTATCACTAAATAGTATTTCACAAAAATCACATCTCTTGATTCCAGAAGCCTTAACAATCTGTTCCTATTTGCAGTTTGTCTGAATACTACTGGAAGGGCTTGAGCTTTTGGGTTTCAGATGTGCTTTCTTCATATTTTTGAACCTGTTCATTTTTTCATCAAAGGAGGTCACCTCTTCACCTTTCTTTTAATCTTTCTTCCCTTTCATTCCCCATATTCCAGTGTTCTTTCCAGCCTGTGAAAGTCACTTAATCTCTGTTTGAAACTGTACCTGATTTGCTCCAGCAGCACGGCTTCTCTTAGGAAGTTCATCCACATGGATAAAGAGGAGGATGCCTTTGACATTTCTGCTGCACCAGGAGGATGCAGCCTCACCTTGTCCAAGAGCTACAAACAAGAGGTTATTTTAGGAAAGCTATGGATTTGTGTGTATCACTCTGCCTTGGCTTGCAGTCATTCTCTCTTTGAGACATGTTGGAATATCTGCTAATGGTGCATGAATAAGACTGCTATTTATAACTTGTTTGCAGCAAGAGAGGCCTCTCCTGGCCCTGGCCATCAGGAGAAGCAGACTGCCTGCATGGAAATTGCGTTTGTCTCGTTTCCTTGCTAAAAACAGTCCAAGCTCCAGCACTCCTCACGGTGAGGTGGTGTTTGTGAGCTCTTCCTTGGGCAGGCAGAGCCCTCTCTGGAGCAGCCTGTGTCCAGGTGAGCCCAAAGCCAGGCTCCTGGGGGAGTCCTCGTCTTTCCCATGCCAAATCCTTAAACCGTCTTAGCTACAAACCTGAAAACAAACATGGTGAAAACATGCCATCCTTCCACCTGGCATCCTTATTCCTGCAACCTGCTTAGAAATGGATTTTCTTCCCCATGGTCTCCTTATGTCTGGTCTGCTGAGCACAGGCAGGGTGCTGGGGCTCTACAGCGAGCTCGCTTGTGCCTCACTTGTGTTATTTCCTTTTGTTCTTAGCTAGACGCAGCAGATTAACAATTGCCTCCTCTTCCCCTTGCATGGTAAGCCAGGACTAAAAAAGAACTATAGACAAATCTGCTGCTACAGCTCTTGACTGTTAGGGATTGGGGTGAGGGAAAAGGTTCAGGATTGGCAGCTAATAGACACGTAAAAACTCATCTTCACAAGATACTCCCAAAGTCATTATTCAGTGAATAATCTTACAAATGAGGGGGTTACTTAAGAATTGCATTCTCAAGTATAATACATTTTTCATTTAATTTGCCTTTGCAAGCTGATTTTTCTTGAACCTGCAAAATTGAATTCCTTCCTAAGTGGAGGATCAGTTACCAAAAGAGTGTGAGATGTATATTGGGTGTATGTTGATTCAGGGGTTATCTGGTGTAGGAAAAATGATGCTTTCAGGAAGGGAGCATGCAGATAAATAAAAATTTCTCTTCAGATGAGCTCAAGACAGCCACTCTGTGAACTTGAGAAACTGCCAGACTTCAAATGTCACCTCTTGACTGGTGATGAAGGGGGGTTCGAAGGTGAAGAGATTGGAAAACTGTTTTGAGTAGGTGTTTAAAAAAAAAAACACCACAGGTTTCTTTTAGCATGATTAACAGGGAAGAGTGGGAAATCTGACTCAGCTTGTAGTGGGTAAAGTGGCCAGAAGAATCCTTAAATTTTGAATCAAAAAAATCTATTAGGGTGAGATAGGTAGTTTTAGGGAAAAAAGGATGAATGAAAGGTGGGAAAAAACCTTAATTTCTTCAGAATATTTTCTTTTTCCTTTTTTGTTCTACATTAGCAGCTTCACTCTGTAAAGCTCCTGCATTTATCCTGGAATAACCATCCCTGGAGCTTCAGCCTTTTTACTAAAATACATTTTGAAAAAAGCTCTAAGTGGAAGTTTAACAACCACTCTCCACCAATAAAGATTGTTCAAAAGAGTTGTAACTGTATTCCTTGGCCTAAATCTATGTGTCTGATTCTGCACAGACGCAGAGCAAAACCTGCTGGAAGACATGGAGGGCATCCACCAGATGAACTTTGTCCTTGTTTGCTTGTTTTTTTTTACTTCTGCATGCTCCTATTTTCTGTGCCTTTTATCTCCTGGTGCAACAGAAGTTTCTGAAGTGGTTTTGTTGTGTCCTGTGTGAGCCTTATCTTCACATATTCTTGACAGGTGTTTTAAAGCAGCTCTGAAAAGGATCCCTTTCTAGCACAGCACGCATGATTTTATGGTGGAAAGCTCTGTGTTCACAAACATTCCTTATTTGCTGTTTTCAGTTGCTCCCGGACCAGCCTGCCTTCAGACTGGGTTGATGAACCTCTTCCATCCCACACTGTTCTCTTTGTGTTTAGTTGTTTATTTCCCACTATACTCTTTAAAATCCTAATAGCGTTGTCCTTAATGTGCTATGCTTGGCATCAGCAATTTAGAATTTCCTTGCCAAGTAAGCACAACCTTTGTTTTGTTCAGGCAACACCTTAAGATGGAAAAGCTGTGAGTGTAGTAAATCATAAGGGATGAAAAAAAAAGTCTTCCTTTAAAAATACATCTAATAACTGTGTTTGTATTTCTTTCAGCAATAACTTCTAAGTGCTTTACCACTGGTGGTGATTTCTAGTTCACTTTCAAAAACGCAGCGTATTGAAAGTGTCCCTATTAATAGCATTCTGGTGGTACAATAAAGAATCATGCAGTAGGATATCCCAGTTAAGCAGGGTACCCTGTTTACATTGGGTTCCTGCCCAGCAGCTGCTTATGCTGAAGTTCTGCACATAATTCAGGAATTAATCAAGGTGTAACCATGGGGACAATGCCAGTGTGGTCACCATAATATGACCTATAAAGACAAATTATATAATTCATCCACAGATTGGTGTGATCATGGGTAATAAGCAACTGATTCTTTGACCACATTGGCCGTGGTAATGCTGTTGTTGCTTATGCTGCCCAGAAGTAAAAAAAATGTATAAAAACAATATTTATTGAAATTGAGCTCCATTTTTCTTAAGTGTCTATCCATAAAGTGTGAAATTAGATTCCAAATACATATATATATATATATATATATATTTCAGCATAAGTGCATGTTTCTGGGTGCAAATTACATGATTGCTTGTGCATGTTTTCTGAGACAAAAGTGCTGGGAAAAACAACTGGTCAGTATTAGTGAGAATGAAGTAATTTAATTGGATTTTTCATTTTTATTTTTAGCTTGCAAGATAATTGCTTCATTATGGGCGGTAGATTCTGATTTTATTTTATCAGTGTTAATCAGAACTACATGCAGTTCCCAGAAAGATATAACCACTCACAAAAGCCCTTTGGATGCTCAGAAATGGCTATTAAAAATGGAATAGTTCAAATATATAAAGATGGGATTTCTAGCAAAACAGCCATGTTGGGGAAGGGGGAGGCAAGAATAATTTTGTTTTGTAAATTAATGGTACTATTTCAGTTAGCTCGGGCCTCCATTTAGAGCTCATCAGGACACCCATGGGAATATATGAATTAGTTTGTTTTAATTGGATTATTTAATTCGATTGTTTAAATTGCCTTTCTGTTTTTATTTGCAGGCCTTTTTTTAGCTGAAAACATTTTCTGATTTGGATTTGCATGTGTGTTGTTGTGTATGCTCACTACTTTGATTCTCTTCCAAGGATCTTTTCTTTTTCCTTGGAAAGAAAATAGTGAAAATTAATACGTTGGCAAAATCCAGCCACGAGTTCAGAGAGAGTTGTGAATAATAGATGCTGGATCTTTCTCTTCCACTGCAATGGCAGTACAACATTATCCCGCTTTTTATTAAAAATGCTGCATTTTTAATTACGCTTCAGAAATAAACAAATCAAATGCAGGAAACTTTAAGACCCTGACCTGCCAGTATTCCATGGGTGGACAGATGGGCCTTGAGCTGATGGGAACAGAGTTCTGCACTGGTTCAACCAGAGTGATGTACATGGAGCTGAATCCGGGTTTCCATGCCCAGAAAAACAAGTTAACTTTGAATCAGGGCTTGTGCAAATGCAAACATACAGGAGCTGACACAGGCAAAGATTCTGCCTGCACGTTACTTGAGCATTACAGCACGAGGTGCTGTAATTCTTGACATTGTCTGTGTCAGTCTATAAACCTCATTTATCAGACGGGGCTGATAATTGTCTGAACGTGATTCTGGCAGAACAGGCAGGAGTTTGGTTTGTGCAGCCTAAGGGAATCCTCCTGAACCATCCACTCCAAGTCAATGGCAGCTTTGTCATCGACTGAAAGATTAAAGGGTTCAATAAGGTGAATTGACATAAATCAAAGTGATTTAACTCTGATTTAAACCAACAAGCAGAAAACTTTGATTTAAATAATTGATTTTAATCTAATTGTGAATTTATAGTGTTAGTGGTTTTCTCAGAGGCAAATTACTTGATTGGTGTATCAGGGTAAACGCACTGATTTGTGACCAAAGAGAAATTTAGCAGATACTTTTTCTGGCCTAACAGTGAAACATTCCTCTCATCCCAGTTGTATGTTTCTATTTCACATGAGATCTGCATTCACCCCTAACTCTTCATCAATTTTCAGCTCCTGATTGAAAAATGAATGGCTGAGATTTAATTCAGTGACTGTTAATTCACAAGGTGTATTGATTTTCATCTGCATTTATTTTAAAACTGGTTTCATGCATTTTAGTCACCATTTGGAGTGGATTTTTATGGACACTAGAGGGAGTACACATTGTTTCAGGAAGTTTTAGTTCAGGATGATCTAATCAGGCACTATAGAGCTAGATCTGATACTATATCTGATGTTAGTAGTCAAGTTTTTATATATTGTGTCTTTTATGAAGAGAAGTCACGAACAATATAAAGGTCAGGTTTTTCAAAAGACCCTCTAAAAAGAAAAATAAAATATTTCTCATGTTTTCTATGATGCAAAAATGGTACCTTGTGTTCTCCAGCAGAGTTTAAAATACAAATCAGGCACAAAGTGGCCAGGCAGTGTAGACAGGCTTCAGGCTGGCTTTAGTCAGCACTGCTGGATGTGGGAGGGAGGTACCAACATCATCTGCCTGCTCTGCTTGTCGAGGTGTTGTTTCCCACTGGGCTCAGTGTTTTCTTTGTTCCATCACAGGAAATCCCACAACATGGCATCTAGGCAATAGAGATAGGATTTGGAGGATTGTTTTTAATGAAATTTTTAAAAAATCCACAGGTAAATAAAAAGAGAAAATAGAAAAACAACAAAAAAAGTAGTATATGACACCCTCTGCACCATCCTGCTTTCTGTATTATTAAGGACGTGTGTTGTCTGATTAAAATGAGATTGCTACAATCTAAAATATCATTTGGGCAGGGACATGGAGTTGTTGACAGTGCATTAAATGGTTCAAAATGAATGAGGTTAGAGTCATGATAAAAAAATAGAAATATTCCAAGTTTTCTGAGACGTAGTAAGGTTTGGAGCACTAGTAGATTTTCTTGTGTGTTTTTGTTTTCCTCCTCTTTAGCCTTTTAACCAGCTTTAAGTCAGTTTCAATGACTCCAGGTTTGTTTCAGTAGTGTTACATACATTCCAGGGGAAATGTATTGGTTATAATAAGAATAGTTTGTCTCAGATGTAATTTTATTGGCTTGTGTTAAAATGCATTGATTTTTTGGCTGAAGTATTTGGGCTTCAGGGTAGATACATTTGTTCTGGTTAGGAGTGCACTGGAGTCAGTAGAGTTCTTGTGTTTCAGCAAATACATTTTTATTTAAAAGTAAATGTAACATTTGAAAAGATTAAATGGGCATTAATTGGTCAGGTGCTGTATTTTCAAACCTGCCATTAGTTCTAACGTGAAATGTTCTGACACTTGAAAGAGTGCTCTCATATAATATTTTTATCGTATTTATCATATTTTTAATGTATGTAATTGTAAATCTTCTTTGTAATATAGTGTTGACCTTACTAAAATGTATATGAAGCAAATACATAAATAATGTTTATATTGAAAATGTAAATAAAAATATAAATATTTATGTTGAAATCCATGGAAAAGGCTGTCAAAGAGGAAATGTTAACTTGTTTTTTTGTGGAGTGCCTCTTCTCCATTTCCCCCCCTCCCCCTTTAATTCAGCTCTGGTCATCTCCCATTGAAAAACTTGGTCTTACTCCCTTCTTTGTGATTAGTCACTAGCACTTGTTTTGACAGAATTGAAAGATCTGTGGAAAT
This sequence comes from Cettia cetti, assembly GCA_013401135.1. NCBI lineage: Eukaryota > Metazoa > Chordata > Aves > Passeriformes > Sylviidae > Cettia > Cettia cetti. Next base: position 24,914 of record VZUI01049556.1, read on the forward strand.
CATGGATGTGATAATTCTGGCTGAGCTTTGGCTGAGCTTGCTGTCGGTGTCAGCAGATGGAGCTCTGATGGACCTCGGCTCCACTGCCAGCACTGAAATTGCTTCCCTGGCTGGGCAGAGCCCCATGCCTGGCACTCTGGTCCTGGGTTCATAAATTAAATACATTATTTGTCTTCTTTGTGTTGTTCTTTTCCCCACTGGATGTGAGCAGCTCTACCACAGATGGAGCAAGCAGGCTGTGGTGCAAATGGTTTATAAAGCCCTTATTTCTGTAATCTGCTGTACCTGTGAGGTGGCTGCAAACTGCTGTGCTTTCTGCTGTTTGACCATGTTGGGGAGGGAGGAGAAGCCTTCCTCTTGTTCCCTTCTTCCTGCCAAAATACCCTTCCCCCCGATCAGTCAGTGCCCTGAGCTTGAGGAGAATGACAAAGTCTTCTTAAAATGTGCATTATTAGGCCAACCACAACATTTGTGCCTAATATTAAGGTGGAATACCTGGATAAGATGTGCAACACTTACCTGTTCTGGAAATGTTATCTAACGTGTGCATGTCTGTCTTACACACTTGAATATTTTTTCCACATTTGTCTATCAAACCACCCCAAAATCTCATGCAAAATTCCAATTCTGTTTATTCTCCCTTAAATTCATATAAGTCTAAGAATATTTTTTCAGACTCTAGCTACATACAGAAGTCCTATCAACTCTAATGGTTGTTACTTGCAGTTAAAGAAAGGCAAATAGACTTTTATGTGTTTTAAATCCTACTAGTATGGCTATCAAAAAATTAATGACTTACAACAGCAAAAGCAATCCTGCCACATTTAATATTCTGCCACTGCAAGTCAACTTATTATATGCATTAATCAATTTCTCATAAATGAACCCCTGTTTTATATTTATACAAGCAAATAAAACAGCCATGAAACAACATATTTTATTCATAAACCAATATGCAGCAAAGCAAATGGACATAGATTTAGCATCTCACTTTTTAAATAAAATATGTTTACATCAATCTGCTTGTTATACAAATTTATGTAGCCTATATGAATCAATATGTGATATGTATAAAGTACTTTTCAACCTGGCATGTTTGGTACTTCATAATTACCTCAATTTAATGAAAAATTCCTAGTTTTAAGAAGTCCTAGGAGCAACTCAGATTTTAATTAAAAGTTTTACCTTGGTTTTAAAAAGGTCATATTAGCCAAGGGGAGATAATGTCCTTTTATAGAAGCACATCTTATTTCTGTTGCTAATTGATGTTATTTGCTGAAGAATAATTTATGCTGCTGTTAAGGCAAGAAAGAGGGGAAAAAAAATCAGTAGTGTTGTTTCAACTTTTTGAGAATTTTGTTTCTTCAGTGCCAGAATGTTCATGCTTCATCCAATAGATAGTGTTTCAAAAAGAAGTGCATAGCAATATTCTTAATTGGTTGAAAAATGTGATATTTTACTAATGAAGGAAAAGTGTCTGCCAGAATGTATTTACTGGTGAGACAGCAGCATGTGCTGTGGTCCACTGGGAAATTATATGTTAAAGCATTTACCTGTCCTTTGGCTTTCAACCCAGTCCTGACATTTCTTTTCATTTTGGTTGGAAAAATGAACTGTGATGTTCACCATGGAGTGTTTGCTCACCACTCTAACTGTGTGATTACAGAAAAAAAGACTTCTAGATGCCTTTAAATACCTGGAGATTAAAATGGAAATAAGAAATAAAATGAACAAAACAATGTAACTGTTCAAAGAGAATGTGTAAAGCAAGATCTGAGTGGTATTCAAAAATCAAAATAGGCAGTCTTTAAATCTAACAAAATTTTTCTGAAGAGATGTTCCCTCTGGTGCAAAATGCTCTCTTTAGAAGCCTGAAATACAAGGGGATTCGTGATGGGAGGTGAATCAAACCAAGGGGAAGACAAACAATAGATTGACAAAAGCAATCAAAGGAACAGTACAAGCAAAATAAGAAAAGCAAGGGGTGTGTTTTGACATCTTGATCTTTATGAAACCTCTTCCCAGTCATCCTAGACCCTTGAACTTGAAAGCAAGAGCTGATCCTGCTGATATGCATCTCTTGTAACCCCATCATTTCTGTCAAGGACAAAGAGGAGTATGTTTGAGATGTCATTGTTCCTTTGCCCTGCCCATGGCAATGGGATGCCCAGCCCAGGGACAGAGGAGTATTTCAGCAAAATTCAAGAAATCCATGTATGGGGCTGATTTTATTTAATTTGTTGACTCCATCCAGAATTCCAACACTTCATTATGAATAACCTGTGTGCTTAAACCACTTCTTGATCTTAAAATGATATAAGGAAAGTAATTTAGAATTGTAGAATAGAACCACAGAATATCCTTTATTGGAAGGGTCCCTTAGGATTGTCAAAGTCCAGCTCTTGTTGGGCTGTCATGGGACAGTTCCAAGAATCTCAGCATGTGCCTGAGAGCATTATCCAAATGCTCCTTGAGCTCAGCAGCCCTAGAGCCATGACCATCTCTGTAACCTTCCTTTGGACACTCTCTAATGGCTTAATTTCTTTATTATGTTTGTGGAGCCCCAAACTGCCCCCAGGACTCAGGGTGTCTGTGTTGATCTTTGTAGAGCTGCTGTTTGCCAGCCCTCTGATTTGTCCTGGCCTCTCTGCAGGGCCCCTTTACTGGGCACTGATGTGAGACTGAAGGGCCTGTGGTTTCCAGGGTCATCCTTCCTAAAAATTGGGACATTTGCCAGCTCAACCAGGACCTCTCCAGATTGCCAAGGCTGTTAAAAAATCGTTGAGAGACGCCTTGTGGTGATCAGCCAGCTCTTTATGTGTTCTCAGCTGAATCCCATCAGGCCCCATAGACTTTCAGGGATCCAGCTGGAGCAGCAGATCCCACACAAGTTCAGGGTTGACTGGGAGTTTATCATTCCTACAGTCAGTGTTATTTCTACACTGCCTTTTGCAACCAATGCATTTAAATAATCTCATTGTTCCTCACAGTTCTGGCCAAATTCAACTATAATTGAGCTCTGGCTGCTCAGATTTTCTCCCTACGGTGGCAAGCAGCATCTCTGAATTCCTCCCATGTCACCTGACCTTGCTTCCACTGGTTCTACCCTTCCTTTTTTTTTTTTTGCCTTAACTCCAGAAGGTCATTCCTGGTCAACCAAGCCAGCTGGAGGACTTAAATACTGCCTTGTGTGCTTATCTTCTGACATTTCAGAATTGCCTGTGCTGTTGGGAAGTGTTGCTAGAAAGCGACCAGCATTTATGGACCCCAGCAGAAGTGTTTTCCTGGAGGCCTTTACTCATTCCCTGAGCAGCCTGAAATCTGCTGTCCTCATGCCCAAGTTTTGTTTGTGCTTTCCCTCCTGTCACCAGGTTTTAAACTCGATTCTTTAGTGATTGCTGTGGCCACGATGGCCACCAATCACCACTTCACTCATGAGGTGTCTCAGCTCTTTTTCAGAAAATTTATATTTGAAAATTTAGGAAAGTTACGTGTGCATCTGTGTGCATCTCTGCTTACAGGCAGCAGATCAAGGGGGGCATTGTTCCTGGCTGGTTCCCTCAGTTCCTGTGCCTGAGGTTAATCCTTACCAGAGACACCCTCAGCCAGCTCCACACATTCCAGCCCCTCTGTTGCATACAAGTCCACCCTCTGCCTCCATACTTAATGAAGAATTTGGGTGGCTGCCTGGCTGCTGTTTTCATAAAACTGTAATCACAAGGATGGAGCACAGCGTTGACAGTTGCACACGTAACTTTCCTAAATTTTCAAATATAAATTTTCTGAAAAAGAGCTGAGACACCTTTTGTTAAGGCCATTACAATTTAAGAGGCAGATTTACAAACACTTGCTGTTGGCTTGCTCCGAGAATCAAGGATCCTGCTGAGCATTAAGAATTACTGAAAATCAATAAATTCTTAGTGTGCAGAAGGTCAGATGTGTTTCTAAAATACAGAGATGTACAATTAAATTATTACAGTGCATATGTGCCTTGTTTAAAAGATCTCTTTATGACAGATTGTTATTCCCCTCAATCTATCAAGCAGTTAATTTTAAGTCCTAAGGAAACACATATCCATATGTATGTTACTCTGGAAAGTTGTTCTGTTGCTTTGAGCATATCAACACATATTTTAAATGTTGTTTGTGCTTCTGTTTTCCTGTCAAATGGATTTCAGAGCCATTGTTATCTTTTTTGCTATTACAAAGTTACCCCTCTGCTGTTCTACAGTGCAGCTCATGAAGTTTTACATTTCAGCCTTTTCCTTTTTCTCTTTTCTCACCCTAGACGTTACAGTTCTCTGTCTTTACAACCCGAGCCACCTGACTTTTCCTACAAGTAACCTGGATCACTTGATCTGGAACATGAGTTTTTGGAAAACTACTCTAAGGCTTAGCATATAAATTCATGCATAGATACTGGAATAAGTGATTAGATTAATCATCAATATTGCAATGTTCTCTGCACTTCCTGCAAAGTCAGACAAGAATTGTGCATTATTTGGGTTGGTGGGGTTGGTGGGTTCTGGTTTTAAAAATCTTGGTCCAGGTTCTTTGTATTGCCAGGCCAGTAGATAGCCTGTCTGTCTGTTGTCCTGTCTCAAAGGGTACCTGCAGTGTCAGATGATGTTTGGTGTTAGATGACAAAATTCCAATGTCTTGTGGAACCAATTGCTGGCGCTGTGGCCTAGAAATCTTGCAGAGTCTGTTCTTACTTTGTGTTGGCAGTAATAACAATCACTCTTGTTGGCAGTAATAACAATCACTCTACCACTGTTTGTCAACACTCCTCAAATTATCTTAAAAGTTCTGAATCATCAGTATAATAATTAGTAAAAATCTCATTTAAAAAGATTTAAAAAATTGAAGTAAGGGCTTTCCCAGTCTTCCTCAAAGATAGCAGAAGAGTGGACATGGTTTGTCTCAAGGCATTGTCACCATGATGGTTGGTAACCTGTTCCTGGTCTCATATAAATGAACAACCAAAACCCCCAAAACACCAACAAAAGGCAATAAAACTGTTAATTAATCCCCCAATATGCAATGTGTGTTTAAATGAAAAATGAAGTTCAGTGGCTTGAATGCTGCCCCTGGGCAGTGAGAACCTGGATAGAGGAAAGGTGTTTCCAGCTGTGTTTGGGAGGAGCTTTTCTCTGGTTTTGCTGACGTTAAGAAGTGGTCGTGACATGCAGCAAGGGAAATTCCAACTAGAAAAAAAGATTTCACCATGAGAGAGTCTTCAGTGGTAGTACTGGTGCCCAGAGGAGCTGTGATATTTCCATCCTTAGCAATGTCCAGCAGTAACCCTGTCCTGCTCCAGGGAAAACAGATTCACCTCTGAATTTAATTCCACTTTTTGCAAGGGATTTGGATCAGTACCTTTGAAAGTCTGTCCCAGCTTACAGGGGGAAACAGGAGGGTCAAAGTAATATTGTAGTCTTGGAAGATTTTCAATCACCTTCCCTGTTAGGTATTTAAAAAATAAAAGGTACATTAGTCAGCCACTGTGAAATGCAAGAGCTATGAAAGAAGCTTCTAAAACATGCCTAAAATTGCACCAAAATAATGGACTCCTTGAAGAGGCAGTCCCATAGTTGAGGCCAGATATACACATATATACAGTTTGCCTAAACCACAGTCTATTTGAAAAAGATTTGTGAAAGCTACGGTGTCTGAGCAAGCTATTATCATTGCATAGCACAAAATATCAAAAGTTCAAGAAATAGCCACAATGTAAATTTGCAAAGGGAATTTTCAGAATACAAAAGGCTTTTCTTTAGAAAAGCTGTTTTGCCTGTGAAAGTGTTTCTAACAAGTGCAGTGATTGCTACAAGACACTCAGGGTAGCTGCTATTGCAGCGATGGCATCGTGATGTCAGCCTCAGAGGTGGATCTTCACTGCAACCCAACTTTTGGGTTGCAAAGCTGGTTAAGGTGGATATGATGAAGTAGAGAAAGATAAAGTAGAGAAAGACGGGTTTTTCTTTGCACGGTGACATTGATCCTTGCAGGAAATTTTACAAAAGCCACTGAGCCTTGCCAACAGAAAAACAGCTGGAACAGAATAAAAAGACTGGCAGAAGAAGTTCAGCTTCAGCAATGTAGCTTGAACCTGGGCTTGTCAGAAGTGGCACTGACCCTCAGGCACAGGGAGCCTTGAATTTCTCTTGTCAATACTCCAAATGTGATGTAGAGTACGTCGTGTACTTGGATCTGTATTAAAGGCTCTATAGCAATGTTAATCCTGTTGCACTTGGACAACAAAGATTAAAGGGTGTCTCCAAATTTCTCATTGGACCAAAGGTAGTAATTAATTTGAGGGTTAATGTGAGGGGAAATAAAAAGAGAAATTGGAGAATAAAAGCAAAGAGTTCCTAAACAGTGCTTGGCAGGGTAAACAAATAAGATACATATAAGCTGATGGGTGGCAATTCTGCTCAGTTGCAGTGGCTGCTTAAGGACCACGATGTTTTGGAGAAGGAAATGCTTCTCTGGAATGGGACAGGAATGTGGGAAAATTTCTGTAAATTATATCATTCCTTCCAGAGCAAGAATGTTAATGAGGGGGCAAATTTTAATAAATTTCTCTGAAAGCCTGTAGAGGTTAAAAATTATCAGTTTTATGTGCTTCTGGAATAGTCTGCCTGTAGTGTATAGTATTTGTAGTCTGTAATAACAGCAAACTTGTTTTGACTTGCTTTCTTCTTATTTTAAGTTACAAAGTTGGAGGCTCATTTATCTCATAACTAATGTCTAATTACAGAATTTATCTCTTTCAAAGTGTTTGTTTCCTTGTTTAGACATGCTTATCTAATCTATTACTACAGTAGTCATTGGAAAATACTAAAATATTTAATGAATACTTTGAGGTAATCCACATATCAGAACTACTTCTCTGATAATCAAAAATAACCGTCTAAATTTGTGCTGTTTAATGAGTGATGGCCTTACTGTTCCCATTGAAATGGCTGTTTCCTCATTTGGACCTGTCATCTCCTACGAGCAGGTTTTAGTTTCTTTTGGGCAGTATGGAAGTTCAGAAGAATTCCACTTATCATTAAATTGGTATGTTCATCTAGAACAATAAAGAATTTCAGTTTTTACGTTCTTTGACAGCACCTTTGGGTCAGTTCCTGGATTTAGCTATTTGTCCAGCCTTCTCAAGTTGCACTCATATGAATTCCTGCATGTATGAAAAAGCTTTGTGAAGCATCACGTCTACAGACTTTTCTGTAAATGTAGCAAGGAAGATCAGACAAGATGGGTACATCAGGGGAAAAAAATCCTGGCTGAGCAGGCAGCTTACAATAAAAATAAGATAAGTAAAGGCTGTGTAAATTAATGGCTGAAGTAGCACAGCATCCTTTTTGAAGGTGCAGATGAGAAGTGTGAGGACAAGACTGACTCAGGCAAGATTTTATAATTCACCAACTTTAGGCATTCCATTTCTTTGCAGATTTAGACAAACACTAATCCCAACCAAACCACTGTGCATTCCATATTCATGAATGAAAAGCCTTTTTTTTTTTTTTGTCTGCTTCGAGGAAATTGTTCCCAGTACTGAGATTAGCCTCTGAAGTTGAAAATTTTGGATGAACAGGTGATTTTTGAGAACTAGTAAAGCAATAGAAAAGTGCATAAGTGTCAACTCCATGCGTAACCAAAACAGTTTCCATAGGAACACAGATGTGTAGCTCTTGTGCATGACAGATTTAGCATTTTGATTGCATGTTTGTTCTGACCTTACAATTGAAAAAGGCCATTTTTGAACTCTAGTATTTGAGGATCCTAACAAGGGTGTTGTGCTAATGCCTCCTGAAATATCCATAAACTCCTGTGTTAACTTTTGTAGCGGTAAATGGCTCACAGTGAATCAGAAGCAGAAATTGTTAGGTGATGAGTTCCAGGTTAGCCTTGGCAAAGTGCTTTGCTGATGGTTAGAATAAAGAAAATGTGCATGGACACGTCCTTTAATGTGTGCCCCAGAGATTTTGGAAGCCAAAGCTGAGGTGACATTGAGCACTGACCTTTATCCAGTAATTGCTGTTTTTCCGTAGGTTGCCATGAGGGTCAGTGTTCTCTAATGCTCCTTGTGTGGTACCCTCGAGGGCTCTGCAGCCTCTCCTGCTGCTGACTCTCCTCTCATTGCCAAAACAAACACACCAACCAACCCACCAACAAACCAACCAACCAACCAACCCACCAACCAACCCACCAACCAACCAACCCACCCACCAACCAACCAACCAACCAACCAACCAACCAACCAACCAACCAACCAACCAACCCACCAACCAACCAACCAACCCACCAACCAACCAACCCACCAACCAACCAACCAACCAACCAACCCACCAACCAACCAACCAACCAACCAACCAACCAACCAACCAACCAACCAACCAACCAACCAACCAACCAACCAACCAACCACTCTCAAGACAAAAGCTGTGTTTCATCGAACCATAGACTGGTTTGGGTTGGAAGGGACCTTGAAGATGCTTTAGTCCCAAACCCCTGCTGTCAATGGGGACGCCTTCCACTGTGGCAGGTTGCTCCAAACCTCTTCCAACCTTGGACACTTGGCCTTGGACACTTGGCCTTGGACGCTTCCAGTGATGGGACAGCCACAGCTCTACAGAGGTGTAAAATTCCCTAAAGACTTTTAAAAATATAATTGATTACAGGTAACTTTTTGATTGATGTGAAACATTCCAGCGTCCAATAACTTGTTCTGGCTGAGCTTTGCAGCCTAATGAGTTGAGTTTGCATTAAACTTTCTAATCTGCATAAAGGTCGACCAGTCAATAATTTTAGCCTCTGCTGATTTAACACATTGAAATGTTCACAAAGATGAAAAAGCTTCTGTGCTAACTGAGGTTGCCTTGTTTTTGTTTTTTTTTTTTTTTCTTTTTTCTTCTCAGATTCAAAGTCACAACCTGAGCAGTGGCCCCTCTGTTGTGGCACTGTGCCTCAGCAGGTGCCAGTGGAACTTAATCACCTCAGAGACACCATGCCATGACTTATGTCTCTTATTTCTGCTGTAGTTATAAGGAGTACCTAAATTGGAACATAAATTGCCTCTGGTTAATTATTTCATTAAATGAGCAATGTGGACTGCTAAGCATTATTATTCCCATTTTACAATTGAAGAAATGCAGTTAGCGATGTCTCAGTGATGCAGATGTGAATATTTAGTTGCATATCTGCACTCTCATGAGGATCATAAATAAGCCCAAAATCTGGCATGTTTCAACTGTTGGAGTCATTGAAAAGAGACTGATAATGAAGATAAATTTGTGCATGTGCTGTACTTGTTCTGAATGTACAATTGCTGCTCACTTCCGCAAGAATCAAAGGCGAGCTCTGAACTCTGGCTACTGAATGCTTCAGCGTAATTTGAAATCCCAAAAAATGAGTCTCAAAATGGGATTTAGTGATACCATTGATCTCTTTGTTTTAGCAAGCTCAGGTGCTCTAACTGAGATGTCCACATTTAGACACCCTTTTTCCTGTGGCATATGATTTTTCTGCAGATAAGGATGCATATTACAATCTGGTAGTATTTTTCAAAAATTTCTCTTATTTTTTTCCTAAAAAAAACCAAAAAAAGTTTTCTTTTGTTGCAGATTACTTATTTTTACAAGATGTATGTTACCTTTCAGAGCAGTAGGAATATAGGACTGGGTGTTTGTAAACATTTTCTTGCATTCCCAGATATTTTTGTGTATTGTTATATGGGTTTCAGCACTTACTTCAGTTAATCAGAGCTGTCTGAATGGAACATCAAGAACACTGAGCTCTGAGGTGTGTCTGTGGCTGCTCTTGGACTACTTGAGTTGTGAAACAAAGAAATGGTCTTCACCAATTTACTTTCACAGTATGACTTATAAAAATAATTAATTTTGGCTCCTCAAATCACCTTGCAGTGCAAAACCAGAATGCAAATTAGCGGTGCAAATTGAGACTGGCGTCAGCATTTTTTTTCCTCTGATAGGCAGTGTTTTTCCAGATCCAGGTTTCCTTTTAGGCCTGCCAAGCTCAGCTGGTGTGGCACAGCTGAAATACCTGTGTGGCTGTGCTTTCCTTGTCTGGTGTGAAGCGAACACACGGGGTCATGCAGATTGAAATGACTATTTAAGCGTAGCATGATGTTACTATTCATTGCACCAGATGATGATGTTATTAAAATAATCCAGGAATACAGAGCCTTTAGGCACACAAATGCTCCAGGGTTGTAATTAGGTGGTTGAGGGTTTCTTCCTTACCTGACCTGCCACCAGAGCTGGGGCACTTGGGGGACCTCACAGGCACATGTAAACCTTGACAGTTTGTGGAGAGCTGAGCTCCGTGGCCAGATGTATTTGTGAGATCCTGCAGGGAGCTGAGGAAATCTATGTTTCAAATACCCTGTGCCCTGCAGAGAGAGCTTTCATGTAGGCACTTGCTGCAGATCTTGGAGAAAACACTGAACTTTTAAGTGCTCACTGGTGTGTGTCTCATCCAGCCCAAGGGAAATAATTGGGAAGTGCTTATAAAAGACAGCCTTGCCATCAGCATTCGGAGGGGAATGGGAGAAAATGGGGTCCTGTGGTGTGGCAATTGTACTCAGAATTGTAATAAAACAGCTAAAGAAAGATTTGTGTGATGTGTCGTAACTAGAAAGAAGATCAGAAGCTGCCACATCTGCAGGCTTGTTGTGGAGTGAATGAGAAATATTTTTATTTCTTATTTCATTATCATAATGTCAGTCCTTTAAAAACATTCCTGAAGAAGAGTGACTAGCTCAGTGCTAGGAGGAATTGCATCTTTTCTGCAGGCCGTTTTGTATGAATATAGGATTTTTTCCCATTATGGGAATGTTTGTTGTTTTACCATCAAAACAGACACACCATGTGTACATCTGCCCATTAACATATGAATGACAAAATTGCATATAGAAGTGTGATGATCATATTTAACAGTGGGGATCACATTTGGGTACAAAATCTGTCAGTGCTTTCTGCCCAGCATAAGAGATTTGCTTTAGGGCTGTTGTGTTGTGTGGGATTAATCTAAATTAAAGTTCTGATTTAACTGTTACTCCGAGGTCCTGAATAACCATGCAAACTGACTTAGTCTGGATAGCAGGAGCAGAGGGTGCAGAGTTTGCCCTGTGCTGTTTTGTGGGGTGGAGTGTTAGTGCTAGGGTAGAACAAATCCCATATTCTTAAACTTCCACAGAGTGAATTTTGCTTCTTCCTCCAATTCCCTGTGTGTAAATTAGGGATAGCTTAAGGAAGCTGCAGGGTTGCACTGATGCAAACTGAGTGCTTCTCTCCCTGATAGCTTCAGAGTTCACAGCTTCAGTAAAGTTTCTCATATATGCACTCCTCTTCAGATTCCTGAAATAGAAGTGATCACGGGCTGGTGCCCTCAGACCAGCTCTGCTCCCCATGAGCAGAGGACTGGTTATGTTAATCACTATGGAAAGGATGCATTTCATGAGAGAACAGAAAAACATTTTTTCTCACCATTTTTAGACAGCCTTTCAAGAGAGCTGCCTTCTTTCAAATGCCTGCACTGTGTAATCTCAGACATTGTTCACTATGGGATGGATCCAGGAGGGGTTGCTGGGTGATGCTAAGAGTGGCTGCACCCTCTGAACTTCTGGGAGGCTTCTGTGTCTGCAGTGTGCAGGTCTCCATCCTGCCAGCCAGTCTGTGCTGAGAGACACAATTTCTAATGCAAAGTAAAGCAAACTCAGAAAAAACAGTTGCACAGCTTTCTCCTTTCACCCTTGCATTTTGCTTTTAGCCTAAATAAGACAGCTCTGATTAATCCTATGTGGGGTAATGGTGGGGTTTTATTCTTTAGGCATTTGCTTTATTTACAGCATTCATGACATTAACAGCATTTCAACATCCTAATGCTTTTCTCCCATCTATGGAGCTTAGGCCAGTGTGGTTAAACCCCATTACCAAGCCAAGAGTAGCTTAAGGCAAAACAAATTAGATAGGAAAAGGAGATTTCTAAACAGTATTTTTTAAAATCCTCATGCATTTGGAGGAGTTTGGTAAACTGATCAAAATGGTCTTTCCAAGGAAGCTGATTCTCCTCTCACCCGTGGGACAGTGGGCAGGGAAAGGGGTCATGGCTGCTTTAGATGACATGAAACATCTTTGAATTTGCCAGGGCCACAGGAGCCCTTTTGCTTCTTCCTCTGACCTGTTTGCTTCACTGTCAAGCTTTGTGTGAATAATATTTGAAAGTATTGACATCTAAGGAGTAAAAGCAGTCATGTATGAAAGGCAGCATTTTACAAACTCCAGATGATGCATCTTAGTGTTTTATCATAGATTTGAAATCATACACCCAATTGTGTTTATGGGGGTTTTTTGCCTCTTTGCATGCAGTCATGATAAACCAGAATTTCTTTAAGGTATCGTATGAAATTTTGTCTAAAGAGGCAAAGGGGATTGTTTTGTGGCCCCACCAAAGTGTTTAAAGAACATAAACTTGGCTTTCATGATATTATCAATCAAATACTTATTTTGGAGCTGTTGCCATCATCCGACTCTTTCTCTGAAGAGGAAATCAGAAGGTCAAGGTTTCACAGACTGTTCTTTCCACAGACCTCTTCTGTGTATATATTCTTTGATTCAAAGAATGATGGCTGGAGTTTGAAAACAGTTAGGACATAGCAACAGCAAGTGATGTCAGGGGGAAGGTTTTTAAAGGCCCAGAGGGGCAAAGAGCAGCTGTACCCCTTGGGAAGGTCCATTAAGGATGCTGCTCTGGTAACCTGCTGCCCTGGGGAGGTGCCTGGATAGGTGCTTTTTTATGCATAAAAAAGCACCTAATGTGCTTTTTTAAATGTCATGGCCAGAATGATGCTTTTTGAAGTTAGTGACACTCTGCTTTGAGCATATTTGAAATTATAAGCAATAGGATCGCTGTAAATCTTTGCCTGTGTGATATAAAAATCCATCTTTTTTCAAAGAGAGAGCTAAAAAAACCCCAATAACCCTTCTTTCCTCTGACACCCCTTACAGGTGCCATGTCATGGTGCTGTTCTTCATCCAGCTCCGTATCGAGTTAAAAGGAATCTATTTGGAGTGTTTCCTTATCTTTTATTCTTAATTTTATAAATTAATTCTTCTTTTTAGAATGGCTTTTAGGCCATGTACACTTCTGTTACTCTGTCAATCTTGGTGAATGCAGTGGCAGTCCTTTTTATATTAATGGTACTGCATTAAGTTTGCCTACAATAATAAATCAGTGCCCAATTATTTACTGCCCTTTTATGCAAAGTACTGCACATTCCCAAGGGCTTGGTTTATCCATGTCTAAAAAACCTGAATCTCCTGCAACACTATCAACTGATACTTGTCTTTAAAGTGTGCTCTTTTTGTCTCAGTTGCAATGCTGTTCCTTTCGCAGTACAAAAGGATGATGAGCTTTTTCCTACTGTCCCTTCCCATAACCCTGGAATGTAAAACTCACTGCCAGCTGAGGTACAAAGCAGCTGGCACCGAACAGAAAGGACACAAAAGATTGACCAGAATTCAAACTACCACAAAATGAAATGAAAATAATCTCCTATCAGCAGCATCTCAGAAGTACAGTTTTGTTTGAACAATGAAAACTAGCATTTAAATTGCATAATGGACCTGAACAGAACCACAGAGCATAAGAGGAAAATTCAGAACACTTAGGTCAGCTAAGCTCCTCTGAGCTTTTCTTGGCTAAAAGGAAAGGCAATGGCAGATGAATGCACTCAATACTGTAAAAATAATAATGCTCTCTGTATTTACTGCCTGTCACTGGAAGATCTCCAAGAATTTTTCTTTAAATAATAGTTAAGCATTGCAACTAATTTTCATATCCCTTTAAGGGTGATATCATTTTGTAAGTGCTAGAAACATGTGACAGGCTTTTTTTTTCTTTTTATTTCTTTTTCCTTGTTTATCGCTGGTTAGAAAAAAGGCGAATGGTAAATCTAGGAATAAAGTCAAGGTGTCGTCAGTCACTCTGGTGTTTGAAAACAGGAGAAATTAATTTTCTTTTCCTTCAAGTTCAAACACTACAAATGTCACAGGCTGCATGATCTAATATTTATCTTGTCATTTCCCAAAAGGGCTGTTTCCTTTCCTGGTAGGTGAATGCTTGCACTGGATTGCTCTTCTGCCCTTTCCATTTTGGAAGTGGTCCTGAATTTTGCAGAAGCCCAAATCTCCCAAAGAGAAGTTGGACATAAATTTCCACCTGAGTATAAATCAATTAGTTTGAAAAATGGCCATAATCTGGGTACCTGGTACCTTTTAAAATCATTAAACTGTATATTAGGCAAAAGGAAATAAGAGCAAAATGAATTAGAAGTGAGGAAACTAGGTGTTTTTTTCACCTCTAATTTTTAAGGGATGAATTTAATGGAGGATCAATAGAGCTGGCAAGGGTCAGCTTTACTTTAGCAAGGTAATATATGCAGTTCTCAACATCGTCTTCTGCAGCATCTCAGCCATGACCATCAATACTCTGTGACTCCTGTAGTGCATCAGTTTGAAGCAAAGAATGCCAATCTGCTGTCTTGTGCACTGATCTATGAGCAAATCTATAATAACGGAATTTAGTCGTCGAAGGATGTTGTATGAACATTAATTAACCTTTAAGAATAAGTACGAGGAAAGTAATATTGTTCTTGTTTCAGAGCTTGTGGTAACTAAAATATGGGAAGATGAGCTTGGCTGGTTTTTTCAAAAATTGCAAGGGTTCATTTGGAGTACAAGGAAGGGCAAGTGCTCAAATCTCGGGGTGCAGCTTTGCGTGTAAGACAGGCTAGAAAATCAAGTAATCTCTGGAGCCATCCATCTTCCCAGGCTGTGGATGGGCACAGATCCAGCAGGTGGCTGTCCCAGGTCTGGTGCCAGATGGGACCTCAGCAGGTGTCTGTTCGTGAGGCAGTGGGTCTTATGGGAGGTTTGGCTATTAATGACAGAGCTCCTAGGCCAGTTTGTACACATGTTAACCATCCAAGTATGGATTTGTGCTAATGTGCCAAAACGTGGTGGTACAAATCCCATAAGTGCAGCTTTGTGTGCCCCATGACAATGTGGTTTCTGAAGCTGAGTTTGGGGGGTTACTCTGTGTGGCTGTACCAGCATCTCCTCCGGAACTGTGTGGATTCTTCCCTTTTTCCCTGGCATGTAAAATAACAAGTTCATGTGACATATTATTGGCTCTTTCATTAGAGTTAATTTCTTCTCGTTTATTTTATTGCACTGACTTAAGAAATATACAATACCACACTTGTCATTGCCTTAGGATTTTTTTCTCTATAAATATTATCTTTTTGATGATTCCGAGAATTCAGAAGAAAAAAAAAATATTGATTTCTCTATGTCAAAAGGCTCTTCTGTATCTCATAAATATTCTTTTTGTCAGAATTTAATAATTCGTTGTCCAAGCCAGTGCTTAAGTGGAATAGATTTATGTTAATACAAACTTTCTTTGGTATTAAGATGATCAATTTTTCAAGTGAGGAAAAAAGGGAAGGTGTCAGGAGCAACAAATGATCACATGCACTATGGTTTACTTGTAACCTCAGGTTCAAAGCAGATGATTTTGGAGAAGAGTTCATTGGGAAGATGTTAAAATGCATTTAGGGATGGAGGCATTTGGCATAGCAACTTTAGCTGTGATACTGAGACCCTGCTCACCAGAGTCAGCAGATGCTGAATCAAAATGTTTGCAGGATGGTTTTCCACACTTGTCTTGCACGACATCTGGAAATATCAATATTAGAATTGATTTTCAGCTTTCAATTACACCTGAAAGCCCCAGTCCAGCATGCTTAAAAAGCAGTTTTCTAGGTTTGCTGGGCTCAGCTGGGTGCCAGCTGTGCACCCATGGAGCAGGGAGAGGCTTTCCATGGGGCTGAGCAGGAGTCTCCACAGGCCAGAACATCCCTTCTTCTTACTAAAGGAATTGGATTGTAAAGTAGTTCATGTGTCAGTGAAACCACAGTGATTGCAGCTAGAATTGATGAAAATGAGACAAGGCACTCGCTTTTACTAAGTGTGTTAAAAGCCAGTTGGGGACTGAGGAGATAAAGATGGCTGGTTCAGTCTTAATCTTTTGGGCTGTTTTTGCCTGTTAAGCACTTGATAAACTGGGAATAAATGCGTATTACAGCTCAGATAAAGGAAAAGGAAAAATCCCAATAGCTGGGTGTATTACCTGCCTTCCCTGGCCCACTTATTCTTACTTTTTTTTTTTTTTAAATGAGTGTTCTTATGAGTGTTTTTCCTTATGGGTATTATCCCTATATGTCAGCTGAGCTTTGTTGCTGGCTTTCTAACAATGAGGAATACAATTTAGAAATAAATCAGCTCCTTATTTAATTACATGGGCTTTGTTTTTAATTGCATGCTTCTACTAATGGAACAGCAAATCATGTAAAATTGAGGATGGAAGAATAAATTCTAAGGATATTTTTCTTTGTGGTTTTGGTGGGTTGTTATGTTACAAAAGCATACTTTATCCACAAACTGAGTTGGGAAGGCAAACTAGAATGCAGATATTTTGTTACATGTTTACTGATGTTTTTTATTTTAATGGGACTCAAAGTTTGACTTGCTGCCTGATGAAAATCAGAGGATTATATTTCTTTTTACAGCAAAGTTTCAGACCAGTGAGCCTCCTGGCAGGGTGATCAGAGCTGAGTTTCAGTGATGGCTGTACAGATTGCCATATGATATTTTATACGATTAGCATTTGCTGTTCAGAATTCTTCTTGGTTATACCAGTAAGAAGCCACAAGTACTCTCCTGAGATCAATGCATTTTCTCTGCTATTTGCACTGCTGAAATCACAGTTTAGCTCTTTGTGTGTTTGTATAATATGTCACAACTGTGAATGCATATTTGATTATAATAGAAATGTGATTAAATTTCAGCTTTGTTCACTTCACCTGCTTTTGCTCACTGTATCTCTGCTGAGATTTATTCTGGCGTTCAAAACTCTTCAATTGATTCATGTGGCTGCCAGAAAAATGAAAACAGACAACAACAAACAAACAAAAACCCTTCTGCCAAGACCTTGATTCTTTTTCTTCTTGCAAACACAGGTTTCATCTCTGCCACTGTGGCAAATTTATACACTGGGTATTTCCATTTCCTGCAGCAACAGAAATGGAGGCTTGCAGCCAAACCATAAGAAATGGATAGCCTTCAAATACTGACTTTAAAATACAGGTCATAGGTATAATTTCCTGTGTTTGTGGCTTGTTTTCCAAGAGGAAAATTGAAAAGTATCCTGGTAATTCGAGCAAGATTGCAGTGTGGAACGAGGCTGGAGTGTTTCATGGATGTTCTCTGGGCTGCCCGACGTCAATCTCCACTTTTCCATGGGAGCACCTCTGCAGTCCCAGGCACCAAGAGCTCTGAAGTGATGCATCAACCTCTCCATGAGAGCCAAGCTGTTGGGGTAAATCAGCCCTCTGCTTTAACACCTGACAACCTAAGCCCAAGTGCTCCTGCTGTAATTTTGCCTTTATTGTTGCATCCATTTTCATGGAATAAGCCTGTGTTTATTGTCAGCTCTTCTCTCTGTTTCAAACAGAAAAACCCAAGATATCCTTTCTGAAAAAGAAGGGCAGATAGAGCCATGGAACTTGCCTCTTTGTATGAATTAGCATGACATAATTCTCCTTTTCTGTGGGAAACAATGTGCCACTGACTGGATCAATAAAAATTGATTTTTGAATAGGCAGTAGAAGCAAACAATTGCATAAAGGGGGAAATAATCTTATGCTGAAAGCAATTGGGTAATACACATTTTACCAGGAACCGATGAGTGCGTAGAGATGAAAAATAAAGCAGGACATTTATGACCTGAGGGGAAAAAAAAAAAGAAGTTAAATGAGGTTTTAATTCTGATTTGCGATATTTTTATGACTGATATAGAACAAAGTATCTAATTTTATTCTAAGCAGGGAAGTTCAGGGTTTGTTGGTTTTTAGGAGATTTTTTGTTGTTTTTTTTTTTTCATCTTTGCTGGCTTATTTTTGTTCCGTTGTGAGGGAAGTGTGCTAAACAGACCCAGAAGGGCTTTCAAAGGATAGATTGCTATTGCTTTCGCTTGTACAAAAAGGTTAATTATGGAGGTTGGGAAAATGTTGCTGCCTTAATGATAAGGGACTGCTGTACAGAAATGACTGACTGAGCTAGTTTTCAGGGTCATCTTAATTTTAAAATAAATGACAAAACATCAGTCTCTTTGATCATTCTGAGCATTAAAAATGAAAGGTCCGACATGCATGAGAAATACCTAATGATCAGAAAATCTGAGATAGGTAACAGAGGAGGAACTCAACCAAAAATAATTCATTAGAATTTCTATGTAACACAATCTTTCTAGAAATTAATTTTAAAAAATATACAGAACCAAAGTTGTAGAATTTTTGCCTGAGTTTATAGACTGTTAAATAAAACAGAATTTGTAATAAATTAAATTGTAATTTAAACCTCTATTTTTTATGCTTCTCTTCATGGATCCTCTTCTACCATTCCAGTCAATTAGGCACTGCAGAATTTCAATTGAGAACAGAACTTGGATTTTATTGTTGACATACTAAACTTGATATATTATCACCATTTTTGCTTTAGTGTTGGTGCTGTAATACAAGTTTTCACATAGAAAATATATATTTCCCCCATTTATGCACTAAAGACTGAAAAATTGAAAGGTCTATTCAAGGTTTGTGCCATACTTCTTTGCTAGGAATATGAAGACCTGTAAAGCTCAGTGTTTATTAGAAAATGCAAGAAAGACCCTACCTGTCAAAGGTAGTGATTGCTTAAGAGCATTGTCCTTGAAAAGTGCTGAGAGCAGTGGTGGGTGAACCTCAGTTGGACCAGAAATTCACATTCTGCCTAAATAAGTGTTCTTAAATGAATGCATTGAGTCCAGTGAAAATCGCTGCAGGGCAGTGAACCTGTGAGGAATCCTGCAATAAGCAGATGTCTTCTGGGAACCTTCCAGGTGCCCTTGAAGGTCTCCTTTGCGAGCAGTGCTGAGCACAGGTTTGGTGATCCTGGGCTGTTCTGGGCTGGGAATGGTCTGTACTCTGCTGCCAAGCCAGTCCTGGAAGAAATTCACAGCAGAGGGGAGTCCTCTAAGGCTTAGGTGCAGTTTATTTTTAATACCTTCTGTATGCATTACCTGATGGCTTTGGACTACTGTCATTATTTTAGGTCATCTTTAAGAGTTATGTTTGGGCACCAAGCCCCAGCTACAGAGCATTGGAGTTTTCATGTTCCCCTATTTTTTTTATTTTTTTTATTTTTATGAGTTGTAGGAATTTACATTGATTTTTGAAGACAGACATTTTGCATCTTACTCCACCTTAATGACTTGCTTGGATTGAAAAGAATCCTCCCACTGTCTACTGTTGGAACAGAATATCTGTAGGAAGTGCCCAAGCAACAATCTCATCAGCATTCCCAAGATCCTCCATTTGGTTTTAATTCTTCAAAATCCAATACCCAGTATTTAAAAATTTATAATCCTAGCCTGTTGCTGTTGCAGTCAATGAAAAAATATGTTCAAGTAATGAAGAACTGTTAATACAGTAGAAATTAGCAAAGATAGATGTTTGGAAGTTACTGCATTAATTTAAAAGTCATAAAATTAATGAGTTTTGTATAAAAGTTACTATCTCAAGATGCTTAGAATGAAAGCAGTTATTAGAAACATTAATGCATACGCAGATTATTAAAATGAAAAAAAAATTTTGCTTTTTCTCCTTATTTTTTTGTGCACTCCTTTCACAATTTTGAAATATGTTGGTCTTACAAATTGTGATGGTGCAGGAACAATAGTGGTGGAAGTTCAGTGTTGATGAAATATGGGATCTCAGCCAAGTGTTACTTATGTGAATTATTAATATTCACATATTTTGGCTTCTGTTTGTTCCTTTATTGCTTCTTAAATGGAAAAGGTGTGATTTTCCCAGGGTTTGAGGATAAGACTGGCCCTCACTTGTACTGTGCCTGGGGTAGGTTTTACTTCAGATCAGCAGTACTTGACCCCTGGCGTCATAATATTGGCCAGAGACTTGAGATTGAAACTCTAACAGACATCAGGAGATTGTAGCTATTCCTTACAATTACACATATATTTAATATATATATATATGTATATATGTATATATATATTTGTGAGCTGCTGTGCTTCTATGGTTCATCTCCTGTCTTGTTGGTAACAGTTACAAGACTGACTCCCAAAATTACATACAGCATTGGCTACCATATCCTACAACAAAGAGCAAAACTGTTGCTCATTCCAGGGAGTCATTACTGAGATCTTGGCAGAGAAAAAACTTTGCAGTTAAAGAAAATACTACTGGGGAAGTGATGTGGGAAAGCTGGTCATGAATGCTGAGGCTTGAAGTGATGAGAGCTGGAGCTGGAGCTGTAGGAAGGGACTGGCTGGGGGATAGAGAGGGCCACTGCAAACGGAGATAGGTGGTATTGCAAATGTAGATTGGTAACTGGAGTCAAGCCAAAGAACTGGAGAAGAACAGCATTTAATAGGAAAACACTGTGCTCAGTAGCTTGGAACTTTGTGGTTTGTCCAAGAGAGTCTTGGAAGCTTAGAGAATAGAAAATTAGAATTATGGTTATTGAGAGTCTGGAAAATTATGGGGATGAAAACAACTGGAAGGAGGGTTTGGGAGGAAAAGCGTTTCAGTGTGACTGTGTTTGCAGGGAGTTGATCGAGCCAATGCTTTGGTGAAGACTCCTCAGTGCTGGATGTTTGCCTGGGGGAGTAAATGCAAAATATCTCTGTGCTCCAGAGATCTCATGGACATTAGACACCCCTGGCTCAGGCTGCCACCGAACTCCTTTTTGGTAGACAACATTTAACTTAATTAATACATTTTTTCATGTGTAGTCTACTTACAAGCAGAGTGTCTTTTATTGAAATACCTCCCCCAACAAATCCAGTATATAAACAGTTGGCTCTGTTTATTCTGAAACATGTACCTTTGTTAGGACAAATAGCTCCATTTGCTTGAAAATATTTATTTCCTGCATTCACAAGAATATTTTCATTTGCTGTGGTTATTCCTTACTAGCATATGCTAAAGTTTTCAGCATAAGCAGCATATATAGATTTAAGAGTTAACCAGGACTTAAGTGTAATTCCTTTTGAGAATTTAGCTATTAACTTTGTGCGAGTAAAGCCATTGAGTTGCTTATTTAATGACTTATTTGTTTATATGGAAAATCAATTAGCACAGCTCCTGGGGTTTCCATACCTTTTCTCTTCAAGGATTCTCCCCAGGAGTGGTACTGGCACAGCGAGCTTTTGGCATCCACGAAGTGCCTCAGTTCACAGGGGGTTCCTGAGGTGCAGGATCCTGCCAAGTCAGTGCACCAGAGCAGGGGAGCAGCTGGGGACTGAGACTTCAGAATCTTTAAACTTGCTCTTGCAGCCTACATTAAGAAATACCAGCCTTGGGTGTTGATGGGGAAGATAATGTTAATGGAAAGGAAAGCATCGTTGCTTTCTTTGAATAATTACTGGCTCCAAAAAGCTTAATTTTAGCCTGTGCTGTTACAAGCATTTGCAACTTTTTTTTTCCTATTTTTTCGTCCTTTTGTTAAGAGGTGGATGCTCTCCAGGACATGTGTATGTGTTGGGGAGGAGTGTGCTGGAATAGCTCTGTGTACACTGGGGTGGAGGGAGATGTGCTGGGCTCATCTCTCTCATTTGCTGCCGGTTCAGCTGGTTCTGCGCCCTGGTGGCCCCAGGCCTGGTCTCTCAGAGCAGGAGAGCCCAGTGCCTCCAAACTGTGTGCTGGGCCTTTCTGTCCCTGCTTTGAAGCAGCTCTATGTCCTCTTGGGAGTCTCTCTTGAAGCCTCCAGCATTTTTACCCATATTGGCCCAGATTGACAAAGTGGTCTGTATATGCTTGCCACACTGAGATAAATCAGTGGGTTTTTTTCCCATGGAAAGTCAATTATATTCCCATTTTTCTGCCTGCAGATGCTTATAAACAGGAAGTCTTCTAGTTCAAGAAAGCACAAAATGAAAAGCTGCTGATGGACAGTGAACCCCACACATTTCTCCTGGCACTCAGATACAGAATGGGCACCAGCACATGCCAAGATCCCTTTGGAATTGGGGCTGTTGGCAGCAAATGTGTTTGTAGCTACCGAATCCCAAATTAAAAACAAATGGCATTGACAGCACAAGGGAGATGTGCTGTTAATAACATTATTTTGAATCAACATGTGAAGGAGTGGCACTGAGATTGGGTGAATAAAACCCAGCCCTCGTGACCACGTCACCCTTGTTTTCAATAGACATTTGATAATATTTGATTTTTGATTCCAGGTTTCCCTAAGCACTCACTGTAAATAAAAAGGGAAACTGTAAATAAAACAGCAATAACTGGTCTTCTTAATTCCTTTTATTTTTAATCTTGGTATAGTAGAACCTCCTAAATAGCAACAGATATTTTGACAGTTCTATTTAGCTTAGGAGTCTAAATATTCAATTTTTTTAATCATAGAAATGAAAAGGTAGTGTTTTTTGTTTTTTTTAAGGTTGCAACTACTGAAACAATCTTAGAAAGATGACTTAGAAAGAAACTGAGAAAAAAGGAGTATGTAAACCTGGTTGGAAACACAACTCCTCCAAGTGAATACTGATTTATTAAAATAATTATGCCCAATTTTGAATTCAAAATTCAGAAAGGCAAAGAGATTATTACTGTTCATAGATAGGATACCATGAGTTGTTTCCCAGTTTATTAACCTCTGCTGCTCAGCAGAGGAAAGGCAGAGCAAACACCAGATCTCCATTGGAGAGAGTTTGATCATTGTGTTGGGTGTTGATGGAGTGAAACAGTGACATTCAGCAAACAGGTTTTAAGGCTTGTGTGGCAGATATGAAATGCAGAGTAAATATTCCTGGTGGACTGTATAAGCCTTTGCCATCAGCGTCTCCGATTGCCTCCGTCAATCACAACCCCCTGGGACTGGCCTTGTGCTGCACAGCCTCATTGACTTTTATTGTGGGCTGTATTTCATTCTCTGCAGGAAGGAAACAGAGTCTGTGTGTGCAGCTTGTTCTGCAGAGCAAGGGAAGGAGTTTGGTGGAGGTGCGATCAGGACAGCCCCTTGCTGCTGGCTGAGGAGGAAATGGACTTTTGACAAGAGGGTGGAGTGACAGAACAAGGGAGAATGGATTCAAAGTGACAGTAGGATAAGATTAGACATTTGGAAAAGTTTTCTGCTGTGAGGGTGGTGAGGCCCTGGCACAAGTTTCCCAGAGGAGCTGTGACTGCCCCATTCCTGGAGGTGTCCACAGCCATGCTGGATGGAGCAGCCTGCTCTAGTGGAAGGTGTCCCATGGGCAGAGATATGGAGCTAGATGCTCTTTGAAGTCCCTTCCAACCCAAACCACTTTCTGATTTTATGATTCCGTGATTCAATGCTCTATTTTAGATGACATCATTGGCCTGAAATTAAATTAATTAATTATATTTTTCCAATACTCTGCACATACTTTCAGGTGCTAGAACTGTGCCCAGGGTGTCAACAATGTAATTTTTTCACCTCTCAATTTTCACCTCTACAGCTCCATGAGATCCTGACATGTGCAACAGGCAGCCAGACTGAGACTTAATTCTGCAGTCTGCTCCTGATGGGAAAACGTGCATAGTACCCATTAAAATGAAGGGATTTTAGCACAGGAGCAGTGGTCTGTTTGGACACAGCTGGAAAAACTGGAGATTAAATATATTATTTCAGAACAGCAGCTGTGAAGCTGGTGACTCACTGCAAAAACTGCTGACAGGATCCTGCTCTGCATGTATTTTTAACATACGCAGTAATAAATGTATAAAATACAGTTAAAAATAAAAAGTATTAAATCCCCATTAAAAAAAAAAAAAAAGGCCATAGTTATGGAGCAGAGAGTTTCTTCAGGAAAAATTCAAGTTCCTAAAAGTACCTGAAGGTAAATTGAATAGGTTACATCGGTAATTCTTGTTCAAGCTGTGGAGACCATTGGTTTGGAAATGTCTGAAAAAAAGTGTAAAATACGAAATTTTTGATATGCTTTTGAGGGAGAGATTGGAATAAGTGCTGAGAATGAGAGTGGATTGATCACTTTGAGTATGAGATCAAGGGAAATTAATATAAATAAAAATAATTTGGGGGGAAGCCCTATTTGAAGTATTTTTTAAGAAGATATGTCCTTTTTTGGAGTTGAGAGAGGTTATTCTCAGAAATGAGCATGTTTCACAATGAAAATACCCAATTCTGTGTTACCAGCCTCTGTGCCAAACAGGAGATAGCCCTGGAAGGCCTACTGGCAATAGGAACTCACACTTCCACTCAATGGACACCAAATGGTGTCACATTTAAGGACTTAGGTGCAGTTGGTCAATAAAAGTAAAGTAAAAGATTGTTTATCATTAAAGCCCATAAATCATTGTGGTTGGATCTTTTTGGGGTGCCTCTGCTGGTTGGATGTCATCTCTGGTGAGCAGTAACTGAGGAATGGCATTCCCACTAGGGCAAATTGAACCCAAGGAGAATGTTGTAAGTGCTCCCAGTTAATTAAGATATTACAAGTTCAGCAAAAATAATAAAAACACTAAAAAGTGCAATAAATGTAGATACAGGTTTTAATGCATTCTTGGATCATTTGTCTCCTGGTCAGCATTTCTTTGAAATGCTACAAAAAGGGGTGAGACGGGGAGTGTAAGTGGAATAAGGACGGCTGTGAACTTCTCCTGGTGCTAAAGCTCTTGATCCCCACTCACACCTACATGCTGACATTAACTGGAAGCACTTGCAATTAAACCACAAATCCAGGTGCCTGCTGGTGTCAAGGAAAAGAGAGAGAGAGAGATGTTATATTTTCAAAATATCTGTAAACTCTAATATGACACATCTCCCAGCAGGTAGAAAGACTTGCTGCTTTAGTTGTAGGAAGAAAATCATTCTTATATTTTATTATATTAGTTCTCTTACCTTTCAGGTGCTTTTAGAAAGGCTAAAATGTATAGCTGAAAGGCAAAATATTCTGCCTGCAGCTACAAGAAAAAAAAAAAAAAGGAAGTCAGGCCTTTTTTATCTTGCTACAATTAGAATACAGCTATAAAGCACGTATCTGAAAAATTGTTTATGAACTCACAGGTCTGAACTGAATAACCATCTGTAAATTTTAAAAATTAAAATCCCTTTAGGAAGTAGTGACCTCGCAGAGCTTAAATTGATTATAAAATTCTGAAGGCTGAATTAGTTAGGAAAAGTGATGAACTAGATTAAAAAAATAAGTTAAAAAAGATCAGTAGAAGCTGTTCTTCCCAGTCTGTCCAAAGGGCTGGGAGAAAAGCCTGACTTCTGGCTGAACTGTCTGGTGTTTGCTGTTTGCTCCAGTTTGCTGCTTATTGTGCTCATGGTCAGACCCCGACTCAAGCAGCTCTCAGCTCGGATCCATGAACCATCTGTGGTGTCTGCAATCCATGCTGCCAGTGGGATGGACTGGCACGTGCTGGGGAGGAAAGAGCAATGTCCAACAGTGCTTATCCAACAGAGGCATTCCTTGCAAACCATGGCAACCTGAAATGCAGAGGGAGATCCATCCTGTTGGGCACGGGACAGGTGCTCGTGTTGGGGCTCATGGGGAATGAGGCGTTTTCCGTGCAGAATTCCCACATAGAAAAAAGGGGAGATGCTGAATGCCAGCCCTGCACGCTGGGCTCTCCCAGCAGAGCTCAGGTGATGTTAAACACCTGCTCTCCCTGTGCTGCAGGCCCTACACTGTCAGCAGTAATGGGGCTGTTGTCTTATCTCGGCTGGGGGTGGGAGGCTGTGCTGAGAAAGGTCTCACTCTGCTCTTTCTTCTCTACTTTTGTGTCAAAGGTGATGCTCCCGAGGAAGTTTTTGATGGCAGCAGCAAAGTTCCCCGTGGCCTCTGGTTGTCAAATGTTACAGAGGCTTTATTAAATAGTAAATAAGAGATGCTGTGGAAAGAAAGCCCTAAAGAGAGAGATCTTGGCCAAAATAGTGCTACAGAATGGTCTGTAAAATAACAGACGAGTGAACTCAAACACCAGCAGAAGCAAAGATGCTGATATTGGCCATTATGGGGCACCTGGGGGCTTCTACAGCAGCCTGAACTTTCTGCCAGTTAATTTTTATGTTGTTTTGAAGCTGGATCATCTTCACTACAGTTGAGAAAATGCCATTAATTTAAAGAACTGTCAGTCAGAGCTGTAATTAGCATGCAGGGGTGGTAGTACACAGAATTCATTTTAGGCCAAAATACTTTAGTCCATTCCCTGCATACAGGATGGAGATCAAATGTGGCACAAACTGATAAAGAACTTGTCAAAGCTCACAGTGTTTTTTTAAACAGAACTTTGAAGCTGTAGTTTTAAAATTCCATTATTTAATGTTTAACCATGAAAAAACATACTCTTTAAAACTAGGTAGCACTGACAGCTGATGTCATCAGCTTTTTGTAGAATCACAGAATGGTCTGGATTGGAAGGGGCCTTAAAGATCTGCTGCCATGGGTGGGGACACCTTTCTCTAGATCAGGTTGCACCAAGCCCTGTTCAACCTGGCTTTGGGCACTCACTTTAAGGACTTTTTTCTTTCAGATATAAACCAGAAGTTGCCAAATTAGGACATCAAATCTGAAATTAACAGAATTGTAGTTCCAATGGTGCAAAAAGTAACAATTTAATTCTTGTAAGAATGAGCTTTACAGCAGATAAGTAATAATTTGTTCTGTAGAAAACCCCAAGATTTTTCTACTAGTTAAAAACTTGTACTTATTTTATCAGGGATCTGATAAATGGCTGAGCTGTGTTGGCTACAATTAGGTCTGTTGACTTCCTCTTCATTATAGGTAGTGTGTACTACTTATACTACTACTATACTATCTTAGGTTCAGATTTGTACCTAAAACAGAGCAGAAAACAGTAGCAAAACTCTGATATAACCAGCACAAAATCTCAATAGTGTACAAAATGTCACTTAGGAAACTCTTTGATGTTTGTGGACACAGTGTATTAGCTTTATTTGTCTGTTCATTCCATTTGCATTTCTGTGCTCTTTGCTTCCCGAGGAAATCTTTTTCCATTTAATTAGCCACAAAAGCTAAGATACATACTTGTTAACAGGCTTAATTCGCAACGCTGTGCCAAAGGTTCTTTGCAAGCCTTTGTCTGCAGTGGGGAAGAGAGGACAGTTTCATGTTCCTCACAAGCCCATAGCAGGAATGGCTATTGCTGCTTTTGTGGCGCTGTTTCCAATACAGCTGCTCTTGGATTCAGCATTTGTTTGCTCTTAATCAATTGTTTAAAAAGCCGCTGTCTCACTTGCCTTGCCACCCCACGCACCTGCAGAGGTGTGGGTAACAACACCAATTTCAGGAGTTGCTAAAAATGTGACTTTCAAATGTTAAAAACTTCAGTCTGGTGCATACTAGATGTTTATACAATTTAATGTTATCAAAATTTGGGGTATAATCTTATGAAAACCAGTGTTGTCAGTATTTTCTAAAGTTTTAAGTACATTGAAGATTATGGTCATTTTTTGCCTTCATTAATTTTTAGAACCATGTTCAAAGTAAGGGTGAAATGTCATAAGATCAATTTCTGCTGTACACAAATACAATAGGAATGTTCTAATTTGCAGTTAATTTGCAGACTTCTCTTTGTGTATGAACTTTTATACTAAATCATACCATATTTGCAGTGTGACTTTTCATGCAAAGTAACTTTTGACAATCCACATGTCCCATTAAAAGGTTCTTCCTCTCTTTTGTTATATAGATAGATTGTTTCCCAGTATTTTGCGAGCAATGGGGAAAAATAAAAAATCATTCCATCCATCAAGAAGGATTAGGGAAGGTAAAGAATAACAATCACAGAAAAAAGTTATGTTCTCCTTGAAAAAAGAACTTAGGATCTAAAGTGCGTCCCGGACTGGTCAGCTTGTTGACCCCAAGAACCCCCAAAGTAATTGACTGATGTGTCAGTATGTTAGTATCCATGGGCAAATTCCATATTGCTACAAATTCAGAGTGTTTCAGCCTCAGAAAACCACCCCATGTACTTCAAAATATTCCCCCTAATGAAAGATTGACTCTTCAAGAAAACAAAAATCTCTGCTCTCTCAGGTCTGATGTCCAGCAATGATTATTCCTGATACCAAACAACCTTTTCCAAAGGGAAATTTCCAAAGGAATTTCCATTCCTTACTTTAAATTAATCATCCTACTAACCAACAGCAGTGTAATCCCAAAGGGTGACTTCCAAATCATCCAGATTTCCATGTCCTGACAAAGCACACCTGGGAATTTACTCACTTCGTGTGTATGATAGCAGAAGGTGACTGAAATGTCAAAATGAAAACATTTAACAGCAATAACTTGATTGTAAGGAAATGGAGGTGGAATTGAGACAGAAGCAATTGCTTTTCTGACAGTATCTCCCAGATTTCCTTGCAGACCAGCAGAAGAACTACTGCCTGCTGGGAGCCTGGGAATCCCTCAGCATCACCCATCCTGTCTCTGACAGGAGGTGCTTAGGGAAGGGAATAATTCTGCACATTTAAACAACAGAGCAATTAAATATCATAATTTTGTCTTCCAGCAAAAATTACTGACTTGCTGATCAGTCTGGGAGTTTTCCTAGAACTCCTGTGTAATTGCCACACTAAAGGTTTGTAAAACAGCTCCTTCCAAGTTTAATAACCAAAGACTGTGGCAGCACCCAGCCCCCTCCCTACAGCACTTGTACATAGAATTGGTGTGCACATATAAATCAACATTCTATATTGTGTAATCCCTGGCATTTTCAGCACAGTAGGTATGTGGTGCTACTTAGACTATGTTGCATACGTTAGGAGGCAATTTAACTCTTTAATTACATACTTTATGTAGCAGCAAGTTACTAAATTACATGTATATAATTCACACACTGAGCAGTATATTGCCCTTGTGCCCTCTTCTTTTAATTCCCATCCTAAAAGCAACATCTGCAAGTAATTTCTTTATAGGCATATTTTCTGTGATTTGTTGCAAAAATAAAACTTGACTCTTTTATTTTATCCTTTTAATTAGTTGCCATCTTCTCACACTGTCAAAGCAGTATTTCATAGTGATCCACCCTACCCATGTTCCTACTGAAATTCCCTGCTTTTGGTGCAAACTTCTATGAGACAGGGGGGCTGGATTTTCAGATCTTTACACCATCAGGTAAAGGTTTGTTGTTTAGAGCACGTTTATAGTACAGTTTGCATGGGGAAGGACTTACCTTCCACACTGAATGCCCTGTACTACTTTAAATGACAAAAAACTAGTAAGGCTAAGAACTCCAAACAACTGCTTTATTTATTCTATTTCATTTCAAGCTACTGCTGAAAGCTACTCCAAAAGCACTTTTTATGGATGCTTGCTCAGTTGGGCTGTGTGGACTTTTCCCATGCTGGGACACTTGCAGAGGGAAATTCTTGAAAGTTTCTTCTATGAGGCAATGCTGAAACATCCCAATTAATAATTTTTTTGAAAACTGATTTTGGTTCTTAATCAGAAATAATACTTGCTAAGTGGTTTATTTTGTGTTTACAAAAAGATAGAACACAACAAGGACAAGCTTGATTTAAAATAAATTTTTTGGAAACAATTTTCTTTTTTAGAATGTTTGTCTATGCACATTTTGCAGATTTAGGACTTAGTCATAATTAGGAAAAAAAAAGAGTTCCAGTACCTATTTTATATAGGGTATTCGTTCTGTGTTTCATATTTGATTTGAGTAAATTGTACTATGCTGAGTCCAGCGTATTCTGTGCCCCTCCCAACCACAGAAGTTAATAAAACAGTCTGAGCCTGATATTTGTAACATTTTACTGAATATGCTATCTATGTAAATGGTATTGTTTTTAATCAAGAAGAGGAAAACTCATTGGTCATGTCAGACTTGCATCTAGAGTCATTGTAGCCTTGAGTCTGAATTGCTACCTAATGAAAAAAGCAAAAGTATCAGAAATTGCATTTTAAAAACATTTCAGAACCTTCCTATATTTGAAGGGAGAACCAGTTGTCTGCTTTATCAGGCATTATAGCATTTTCTTTCCTACCGTGCCTCTGTCACAAATTAATGTATACGTGGAACTACACACGATGAGTCATTAACAGTGGCAATGCACCCATTTCTGGATAACGTGCACATGCAATACACACAAACCACATAAATCAGAGTGCATTCACAGGCAAACAAATGCACAGTTACAGTCCTGTGTGCGTAAGGACACACCAAATGCTCTCCATCTGCAAAGGGATGACCTTCTGCACTGCCAAATGAATTGCAAAATCTTTTCTAGCTGCTACCAGTGTGCAGATCATATTCTTAGCACACCCATAAACATCCTAGTTACTGCCAATTTGAGGAATTTAGCTCAGTACTCCTTTCTCTCTCGCTGCTATGAGGGGAAAGAAATCCTCCTTGTTAGAAGGACAAGATGTACTGCTGGATTGTGTCCTGACAAATGACCTTTCCCAGGCTTTACCAGCTCCAGGAAGGGTATCCTTGAAAGTAAGTGGGTGTTTACAGTTGTTTGAATGGAGAAGCGCTGCACCTTTCTCCTGGCCTCTTTGGGTGGTGTAGGTTAAAACTACCTTTTGACATACCCATCTGTACATTTCTCTTCTGCTGAGGGCAGCCTGAAATGTGCTGCTTTTGTTTTACTAAACTCTCCAGTTTTGTAAAAATAGACCCTGAGTGTCTTGCTGAAGCAGATCCAAGCAGGATTGCTGGTTGTGACATTGTGTTGCTGCATGGAGGGGGAAAAGGCACTGCTGCAACTTTGCATGGAGGAAGGACAAAATCCAAGCTTCCTTATTCATTAGGCCCTTTCAGGCTGTGACCATTCTGTCACAGCTGAGGTGACAGGAGGCCATCCTTCACAGTGATGAACATGTCAGCCTATTCTCTCCTCAGCTGTCACCCCATCATTATGCATATGGCAGAGAGAAGAAGAAAAGAAAGAAACAGAAAATACGCAATTTGATTGAAACGTGGATTTGTGCAGGCGTAAGGATGGTGGCTCAACAGGTGTGAGCCCTGTGTTTGAAATAGGGACAAAAATAGGAGTCAGACATCACTGGAGTTTGCCCAGCTGCCTTGTGTGAGTCATGTTGGGTGCGAGGGGCTCTGTTCTTGAAGCTTTCCTGCATGGAACGTGTGCTGCTGGTGCCATTCATGGTTTAGTCACAGATAAAACAACTTCTTTTTGTAAAGCTGCAGCTCTGTCTTGCAGAGTTTGTATTAACAGGTACAGCTCCTGTGCCTAACCTACACAAATTTAAAGGAGGAATATCTAGAAGGACTTTATTCAGTAGCTTGTTGCCTGTCTGCACCTTTGGAAAGCAAACCTGTAAGTCAGTAAGGGTAAGAGGAAGAGAAGAGTTGGTCTCAAAGGAGAAGGCTGTGCTGGGGCTGAATGTAGGGCTTGCAGCAGGACCTTGAGAAACTGGATGAATTGTAAGAATCATTTATATAACACACAGCTCAGATAATGCAAATTTTATTTTCTGTGTAAATAAGACAAAGCAGCTACACAAATACCTGATATTAAAATCCCTGTAGTGGTTAGAAATCTGTATTAGTCTTACAATCCACTGTGTACTGCTTTGATTTATGGAGCTCTGTAACTGTACAGCTGTCTGGAGAGAGCAGAAACATCCTGTGCAGATTTCACAGCTGCCTGGTGTCAGAGAAGTGACATTGAAACCATTAGATTTGAGGTCTGGTTTAGAAGGGAGTTTTGTTGCTGCAAGATGATACATTGAGTATACTGTCATTAAGTTACTTGAAAACATGATAATAATGTGACAGAAAAAATAAATGTGAAAATGTTGACCTGTGTAGAAAATCAACTGTTGAAGGGAAGTAAATCAAATGTTATTTTTGTGATGACCACAGAAAAGTGTTTGACAATGTGATATATGAAAAGAAAATGATATCTAGATGAGGGGTAGAGGAATGGAAGAACTGGAATTATTTTAGGAAATACTTATAAATCTGAATTTCTGCTTTTAGGTTAGACTGATTAGGGAAAAAAAACAAAACAAAACAATCCAACAAAATAAATCCTAACTCCTAAACTCCTAAATTACATTTAGTCTGTTTAGATTCAGTAGTGATAAAAAGCTTGCTGGAAAAGCCAAGGACTACATGGGAATTTAAAAAAAAAAAAAAAAAAGGTGATTCAGTGGCCTGGCCTAAACTGGATCTCATTTGCTCTACTTACTGCAATTTACTGGAGATTAATTTAAGTGTTACTTACTTCAGAGGTGCTGCTCTGATCTACAGTCAGGAGGGAAATGTGAACTCTGGTATCAGCCCTCTGTACAGGACTTTTTGTTGTGGCCCTGAAGAAAACCCACACTCAGTACTTTTTTTAACTTACATAATGTGTCTCAGTCCCAAGAGCTCTATCTATCTATTAACCTACATATGTCCATACTGGGGGGGAAGAAAGTGCAGATCTGCCACTTGCTATTTCTGTGTGCCCTTGAAACTTCAAACAAATCAGACTGAATAAGACCACTCTGATTTCCACTAGCACCACACAGAGCTGGGTTTCACAGGGAGAGAGTAGTGGGGCTCTCATTGCAGTCACTCAATGTATCTGCAATGTGTTTACAAAAGGGTTTTTTTATTATTTTCAGATTAAAATGTAGCATCAATGATAATGCACTCCCTTGTAACCACACTCTAGGCAATAACACATCTTTTGAAGTGTGATCAATGCTGTATGCAAAGCGTCTTTTTTTTTAGAAATAGAAGTACTGAATATTCTCTACAACATGCTTTTAAAATCTGCCCTCCACTGTTACTCGGCTCTAATAAGAGCAAACATCACACAAAAAAGTAAAAGGTTATTTATGACAAGAATGTAAATATGTGGTAAATCCATAGCAA
This sequence comes from Cettia cetti, assembly GCA_013401135.1. NCBI lineage: Eukaryota > Metazoa > Chordata > Aves > Passeriformes > Sylviidae > Cettia > Cettia cetti. Next base: position 57,921 of record VZUI01049556.1, read on the forward strand.
AAATATGCCTTGGAGTTAGTTAGGGGAGTTCATTCCAGTCTAGCTTTTCTAAGGGTAGAGTAGCTTAAAAGATTTGCTTATCAACAAATATTACTCTTCATAAATTTCATACTATGCTGAAGTTTTTCTCCCTGTTTTTTTTTGGTTTTTTTTTTTTGGTTTTTTTTTTTTTTTTTTTTTTTTTTCCTCTCTGCAGAAGCAGACACTGTCTCTGGCTTCTTTAAGCTGATCCTGTGCAATCCCAGCATAGGGAGAGTTGGCCTGGATTGATATTAGGGTTTTTGGGGGAGGTTGAGCTTTTTAAATATTTAAACTTTTTTTCAGGGGCACTTACTTCACTCAGTGAGGTAACATGAGCTACATTTGCAAGGAGGGTGGGAAGAAAAGTAGAACAGAAGAACTGGGCTACATTAAAGTTATGTTTCGAGGCTTTGCTAGCAGAGCTGCACCACTGTAATTGCTGCTGACAAGACTGGGCACTGTGGAGCTGCTCCAGCACGGGAATGAGGGCACAGCTTCCCTGGAAAGCCCCCAAACCCAGCCCAAAGGGCCTCCCTGCTGGTCTCAGGTACCCAGGGATTAATTACATGGACTGACAATTAATAGGACAAAAATAGCTGTACTATTTCAGCTTCCAGAATTTCTGGCATTACCTTAAAATTATGTATTTCATAGAACTGAGCAGTCCTGGAAGGGTTTGGGTTGGAAGGGCCCTTAAAGCCCGTCTCATTCCAAGCCCCTTCCATGGGCAGGGACATCTTCCCTTGGACCTGACTGCTCGGAGCTCCATCCAGCTGAGGCTCCCCAAGGGCTTGGAAATGGATCTGAGTCTGAGATGAACAAGAGGTGGAACTAAGAAAAGCATAAATCAAAAGCAAGAAAATCTTGGCTGTCCAAGGATTTACTTTGTGCTGGATTTCTGTCGTTTCCTATCTGCCCCTACAGAGAACTTTGTTTTCTCTGTGCATGTTAATAAGAACCTGCAGGGGGACTCATAAGGTGCAGGGAATGTTTCGTGGCACAGGTACTGTTACACTTTTAATTAATTTTTACAGCAATTACTGTTTTTCTACTTTTTTGGTTCTATTCCAAGACCTGAGTTGGTTGTGTTTTTTTGGAGCACTTAGACCCAGGTCTCATTTTTTACTTTTCTGCCATTCTCTTTAAGTTATAGAGGTATTTATTTAAGGACAAGTGAGAGGTGCTGGGAGGGGCAGGCATCATGATTGAACTGTGGGCTCCAAACCGAAAAGACTTTTAAAGTTGGGTGTTATTAAGAGCACATTTAATCAGGGAAAGTGACAAACAATTTGTTGTAAGACACATAAATACTAGTGGGAAACTAATTTCAGTGGCATAAAAAACAATCAACACTTGCATATAAAGTAAATGGAAAACAAGTGCCCCTGCACATTATTGCTCCTGCTGTGTATCACAGTTATTTACAACAATTACTTTCTGCTCTTGACCAATCCAGCCCTTTTTATTATGCACAGAGTAATGCAGGGACAAAAAATATTCAGAAAATGCAAAAACAGCCACAGGATTTTCCTTTTTTCCCTTTTCAGTTGGTCATATTTAATAATCATAAACTTCCTTGTTGCTTAAGAGCCTGACCTTCTCTGTTAGCAAAGCTCGCACCTAAAAATCCTGCAAAGTTTCAATTTCTAAATGTCAGAAAATATCAAATGGGTGCAGAAGATAAGAAGCAAGTCAATAAATGTTTGTATTCTTCTTTTGATGCTCTTTTGTGTTTCATTTTCCATGGGAAAAAAAAAAAATAACCCTAAGTTTAATTTCTGCTCCAAATTGAGGAAAGAGAGCAGAGCCTGGGGTAGCAGTCAGTTAAAATATTGATTACAGTGCATAGCAATTTGCTGAAAAATAAATAAATAAACTCCAAATGCCTGCAAACTATTTAGGAAAAAGCATACTGTTTCCTGTGGTGGGAAGAAGTATAATTAAAAAGCTATCAACAGTCTGGGGTTGTCAAAAATACTTTGTCACCTGAAGCACATTCCTTGTAATTATCTTTTGGGCTTTAAGCTAGATCACCATTAACCTCCAAAGAGGAAGGGTTACTATGCTTTCTGGTGTGAGAAATTGTATCATCATGTAAATTAAACCCTGTTAGGTAGTCAAATTGGATTTGGGAAACGATTGAGTATTAAACCTAGTCATGTATATTATCAAATGACACAAAGCATGAAATGCTAAGAGGGAAGGAAAATAATTTTTTCCTTCCTTAAAAATTGCCAGCATTCTTGTACAATTTTTTTTTTTTTTTTTTTTTTGTGGAGATAAAAACAAGAAACTGCAGTGATATGTATATATATATATAGACACTGTGCTTACTTTTAAAAAAGTTTTTATTTTCCAGAGCATAGGAAATGAGACAATTTCAGTGCTAGCTGATATTAATGTAACAGTCCTTGGATCACACATATCTGTTACTCAGGATCTCATACCCTGAAACATAATTGCCAGGGTTGATATGCAATGCCTCCTTCTACCCAAATGAGTTGAGTTTGCCAAATCTGCTGTTGATACATTTGCAGCTGCAGTGGCTGCACTTTCTCCATCTCTGCCTGAAACTGTCTGCTTGGTAACAGTAATATGAAACACAGGGAAAAAAAAAATAGCCAATTGCTGAAGAAGTACTAATGTCCTATACAACATAAAAGGTATTGTTTAAGAATAAAGGAAATAGAAAGAAACAGACCTTGAGTTTTCTTTTTACTCTATTTTCTTTTTACTGCTTACAGCATAGTTAGTATATGCCTGAAGAATTTGTAGTTTGAATACAAGGAGAAGAAATACATTTAAGCATTGACTTTTTTATGTGTTAGCTTTTCTAGCAGTGGTTACAAGATGCAGTATCTCAGTGACCAGCATAAAATAAAGGGTGATTTCACTCTCGTTACAGTGCTAGAGGTGAACTTGCAAAGACACTGAGTCTGTGTTCCTGCAGGTGTCTTAGACTGGACAACTTAAAGTGCATCATTAAAATTTCAGATTTCAAAATTGTTTGTGGTGGCAGAGTCTTTCCTTGTCCTGTTTCCTGCACCCTCTCTGTTTGTTCTCTGCTTGCTGAAATGCCATCTGCTCTTTCAGAAATTGTCAGTTCATATCAAATGTCTCTGTTTCCCAAGTCCAAGTGGGGTGATGGGGGTTCAGGGTATCCCCCAAATCCCTGGCTCCATGTGGGGAGTGGCTGTGCTCAGCTCTGTGCCCAGCAGTGTTTTCAACAAGGAAAAGAAAGAAAAAGGGAAAAAAAAACAAACCACAACTTTTCACTTATGCAAAGAGCAGGCAGAAAGGAGAAGGCTGAACTTCATTTAATGGCGAGGGAAGAGTGGATTATGTATTTTTCTTAGGAACAGGAGGAGTGAAACTCAGACCTTTGCAAATTGCTAACACCCTGTTCCATCATTAAGGAGCACATGCTTCTTTGTAGTTGCTAAATATAAAAATAATTTGCCAGCAATTTCCAAAGCTGAGAGTTTAAATTTACTTTTTTATTATTATTTTGAAGAGAACTTTTTTTTTTTCTCTGCCAAATTACTGCATGTTGAGAGTGGTCTGTATCCAGCATTTACAGTCTTTTCTTTCAACTTGTGGAAAGTGGATAATTGAAGTGGTGTGCACAACAAAAGAGAACATCCATTGGTTCCATATAAACCATTTAAAAGCCTCAGAATGAAAAGTAAGGCAGGCTAATATGAATTGCAAAAGGACACAATTAATTTGTACATGAAAGAAGATTTTTAGTATGCCATTAGCCTCTGTAATAGCCAAAAAGGAAAAAGGCAATCGTGGATAACCTTGCCAAAAATATGACAAACTGCTTGTCATGAAGAAGTTTTGTATTTTAAGCAAATGCATAATGTTTTTATTAAAATTATTTTGTAACACTAACTTGATTCCAACGAAATAATGTTTAAAAAGTTATTAAAAGGCATATGATCATTTCAGAGTAGTAATGAAAAATCAACAGCATCCACTGACACAAGTAGAAGTGTTGTTGCTGTTTGGAAGAGTTTTGAATTTTCAGCAGAGCAGTTCTGTCTAGTTTCCTCTGTGTCCTTGTGCATTTCCATATGACTTATTAATCACTTTTAAAAAGCCATGAGGAAGTTATGAACCTCTGTTCTATGTCCCCTATCTTTAAGAAGCTAATTTTTCCCATTTTATTTTTTTTTAAAGTTCCCTTCTCATTTTCCCCCTTTTCTTATCCCTAAGTTAGTTAATCTTTTTCAGCATATATTATCTGCATATTATATAGCATATAGCCTATTTTTAGGAAAAAAATATGTAAATTCTAAGAATTTATTAAGTGATTTTATTTCTAGCTATAGCTAGCCAAGGTCATAAACTGCACTTGAAGATTCCTGCTAACAATGAAAGTTAAATTACGCTACAGGTATTAAAAAGACAAGATTGGGGGACTGATAAATTATTTTCTGCATACCATGAAAAGAGAATGAGTCATGGGATTTCAGCAGCCTGATTTAATCAATAACTCTGTAATTCCTAATCAATCATAGCATACTTTTATCCATCATTACAAGACTGCAATAATTGTTAGTCCTCTATGAGAGTATCTGACATCATTAAATAATTTATAGAATAATATAGGCACTCTTAAGAAACAACAAGGAGCTGGTGTCTTGTCAGTGATGGTGAGAAACCATCATTTATGTTAATAACACTTGAAAAAGCTCAGTAGCCTGAAGAGACCCCTGAATCTTACATTAGTAATGAGGACTACAAACTGTATCTCCTGGAAATAAGGTGGGATATACTTGCTGGAAAAATGTATTTCTCAAATATTGCATCGTTTACAATGTTTAGCATGTATTTATTTGGAAAAAAAAAATCATTATGGCAATTTATGGAGCAATAAACTGCAGTATGGGTGAGTTTTATAAGCTTTCCTTGTGTGCCCACTACAGAGGAGTCTTATCGATTATCAGTCTGATTTTTTTCATCAGTGCTGCTCATTTGTAACTCCATTCATATTCATTTGGTAGCAGGAGAAGGGACAGTTTCTCAGTGCCTGTGGCAATCGAGACAATTTATCTCCAGACAGAAATCTCTTCTCAGAGTCACAGTGCTCCAGTGGCAGCAGCTTGATTCCTGCTCTGAAAAGTCCTGGCTCATCTCCATCCAGTTCCCTCCCTGCTAGTTACTCACCTCTTCACATCCTAAGGTTTTAATTCTCCTTTTGATATCTGCTGGAATATACAAATAAAGTCCTCAAAAGGTCCAGTTGGATCTCTTTGGCTGGGGTAGGTTTATGATTGCCTGTGCTATCACTGGCAAATTCTGTTCTACACATATGTATATTTGGATGAATCATATGAATTATGTTCTGGGTTTTCCCCTTCCTCCTTTCTTTTTTGATGCTGTAAATTGGTAGAAATCAGGATGGGTGAGACACTTGCAGTCAGCAAGTGCTGTGTGGCAGAGAATCTGTTTTCCACCGTTACATCCAGGTTTTTCTTCTTCTTCTGTGATCCTTCTTTGCCATTTCTGACTAATCTCTCCACTTTGCTGTGCTTTATTTCTCTCATTTTTCCTTCCTCCTCTGGATGGATGCTGCCTTTCTCAGCCTCTCATATTTTCTCCAGTTGTGAACTGCTCAAGGCTGTGCTCAGCCCCGGGCAGTATTTTTTTTATCCTGCCCTTCACTGTGGTCTGTTCCCATTGCAGCCATGGCAGAGCTTTGCAATAAATCCTGTTTTGTGCTGCTTTTCCAGCTGTGGAAAATACTCCTCTTGATGAGGCAGCCATTGCTGACATTAATGACAATTACAGCCCTGTTTAGGATTCCCCTGCAGGTTTGCACTCTGTAAGCCCAGGGTGAGCTTGAACACAGGGACAGAGCTCTACAACCTGATCTAATGGGAACTCAGCCCTGGCAGGGGCAGGGGGTTGGACCTCCTGAGGTCATTACAACCTAAATTATTGTCTGGTTCCAAATATAGCCTTCTTCCCAAGGTGTTCTTTAAAGAGGTGTAAGACTCCCTAAGGATGCACTAAGCATCTCCTCTTTCCCATCTGGATTTCTGTGTTTCATTTTGCCTCCCAAGGAATCCACACTTAAAAGCAGTTAGGCTTCTTTCCAAAAGAGTTAAAGAAATAGCAAGCTCCAAACTACTCTGAAACTTCTTGATTTTTTTTTTCCTGTTTTATGTTCTGAGATAGAGAATATTAATAATGACTGCTCCCATGTAGAAAATGAAGAATTAAATACAAAATAAAAATAATAACAATAACTTGGATTTTACTTGAATCATCCTTTCTGGGTCTGTACATTTTTCTTAGCTTATTTATTTAGGACAAAAAACCCAACAAAAACAAACAAACAAATAAACAAACAAAACCCCCCCACCAAAACTATGTGAAGGATTACACCATTTGCACTTGTAAGTTTTGAAAAGAAACGTGGTGAGGCAAAAAGTCAGATTCACCCTGGATCAGATTTGAGGAATTTACACCAGGGATTAATTTGGCCCAGGAAGTTGGCAGTCATGTACCACAGATGTTACAGTATTTGAAGGCAATGGTCCATTATAGCAGAAGGAACAATATTATGTCCCAAAGGACCTATCAAGTGAATGAGATGTTGAGAGGCTTTTTACACAAACATTGATTCAGTACTGGTTGCAAGATCCAAATGTGCCCAAGAAAATGAAAGACTTTACTGGATCTTAACATGGGTGTCTCTTTTAGAGCTATCAGAGGGCATTTTATATCATCCCCTAACTGCCTGTACAGAAATGGCCAGTTCAATATGCAAATGGAACTCCTATTTCTTTACCAATAGTCTTAAAAATATTAGAAGAATGTCCTCATGTATAGCTCAAAAACCTTTCAGTATTTTTGTCTTATTAGAAATGCTTAATTCACGTTCTTAAAATATTTTCAAATATCTATTTTTAAGTAAATGTCTGTTAAAATCTATGCATATTTATGTATTTTGAAAACCAATCACATGGTTATCATTTGAGGCCAGAGGTCAGAGACATATTAGAAATAGAACAATTATGGTTTGTACTCTGTGATTAAATATCAGAAGCATTAACCAGCCTCAGCGTTACAGTCATAATATTAGAATAAAAATGACAGTTACTCTTGTAAAAGGCTAATGAGGTTGCATGTGTGTAAAGCTCTTCTGTAATTTCAAATTGGATACAGACCTGCTTAGACTGATTCGTTTCACCTACTCAAAAAAGAGGAGACTTCCCAAATCTTTCCTTTTCTCAAAGTAAGCACCAAGTCCTTTGTTATAACCCAGATGAACTCGGAGTCACTGGTGGCTCCTTCCCAGCAAACCAGCTGGTTAAAGCAGGCGGCTCAGTGGCTCTGGACTTTTGGGTTTCCTTCGCTGGGCAGGCAAGTTGTAAGGGACAAAGATGATCAACCTCTAAACAAGCTTTTGTTTTTCTTACTAGTTCTTTAACTGACACTAGAAAGAACTTTCTGGGCAACTCAAAGGATTTGGTAAAACCCATTTAACTTCTCCTGGTGACTGAGTAACAAGGTGTTTTATATCCCAACAAAATGTCATATTCACTTTCTCCTTTCTTAGCAGCTCGAGTTTTTCCACTGGTTGGTTTGTTTTTTCAGCAGTGCTCCTGAAAGGTCACATGAGTCTCAAATTCTGCAGGTCTTGGCAGCAGCTGTAGACTTCTCTGCTGTTGCTGTTTTTCTATGCATGTGTTTTATTTAGATTAAGAGGCAAAGTACATTCATTCAAGGCTTAGGCAGTTTAGCATAATTAATTGCACAATACAAATAATTTAATTAAGTTTAAACATTGCTGAATAAAGTCCTCAGGAAACACATTTGCCGTTTTCATAATGCCAGACATACTCTCTCTGTCTTCACTGGAGATTATTTTTCCAGCATATTCAGCTCAAGGAAGTGGCAGAGAATATGAAGAGCCCCCCAAAACCCAAACCCTGGTGAGGGCCCCTTGCACATGTAAGAAGGGGCTCAAAGTGCTCTTCCTGTAAGACAAGTGATCCCCTACAATGTTGGATGGACATAGTATTGAGAAAGCTGAAATTATTTGTGTCACTCTCTGCCCCTTCACTGCTCTCCTGGACTGGTTGCCCTTGCCCCAAATAACTGTGTACTTTATATTGTTGTGTTTGACATATCTGTCCTACAGAAAATGGATTGAACCTGTCTGTCAGCCCCATGTGCTCTCCAGACAATTATGATTTCTTCATTACTCTTACCCATGATTATATTTCTTTTAGTGTTTTAAAAAAAAAAGTCTTCATCAAGTTGGCAATCCCTTGGGGCTCACGGGTCTCCCAGCACCCCAGCCATTTAAATCTAATTTATCATGCAGATGGAAATGAGTGCTGCTGTCACTGCTGCACTGGGGATAGGGAGCAAAGTGCTGTGAGGTCTCAGAGCCCCAACCTGCATCCGGAGGGATCACAGCGTGTCCTCTGAGAGCTTTGTCCTTAAACCTGCTCGTTCCTTTTGGCTCGGTGACTGTTTTCACCTCCGTAATGCGGTCGCTGCTAGTTATGCCTAGCACTGCATATTTCTGCTTTTCTGCTACTCAAGAAAAAGGTTAAGAACGAAAATATCTGCCAGCTAAGGTCTTTTCAACTGTTTTTCCAAGATAGAGTCCAGCCGACACATTTTGTATTGACAGCTGGCGAAACAGTCATAGAAATGACATCTGCCCATTAAAAATATCCCTCTTACTTTTCCTTATCCCTGGGGATTTCAAGACTGCAAATCATTTTCATGAGAGACGTAACCTTAGATCAAGCTATGTAAAAATACATCACTTCCATCAAGTGAAATAATCACAGTATGATACAGGAATATTAACCAACTGCCTTTCCACATGGCAGGCACAGGAATTTTTGGAGTTTTCCTCTTGGTGCCTCTGATTGTTATTTCATATTGTGACACCTGTAATTGTATATAGCAATCTAGGCTTTAAAATCCTGACAAGGCTGCTCTGGGTTCCACTGCATACATAAATCCATCACAGCAGATGAGATAGATTTTAAATTGATGGTACCACACCAAGCACTAAAATAAAAGCAGTAGCTGCACTTATCCTTGTAGGCTAATAGCTGCAAATGATTTTATGAATCATTAGTTCAGATCCTATAGTCCTACCTGTTTGAAACCATTTCTAGATTAATGCCTTTTTGTCTATGATATGATATTAATAGGCAACTGAAAAGCATGCAGCTTCTAGCGGTGTGTCACAGCAACATTTTAGTGATGGAAGGCAGTTTGTAGTTTTGGAATAACTGATGGATTGCTGAGATTTGGATAACTGGCAGGTTTTTTTCCAGGAGGCTGTCTCCTGAGAGCTAGTGTCCAGTGAGAAAATACGAATTCTGAGCATGGATTGCCTGCTGCTGAATAGTTCTGTTTGGATGATAACTGTTCTGCTCTCCTGAGACTCTACCTGCAGTGCTGTGTCCAGCTCCGGGGCCCTCAATGTAAGAAGGACATGGAGGTGCTGGAGTGAATCCAGAGGAGGCCACGGAGATGCTCCAAGGCTGGAGCCCCTCTGCCCTGGAGCCAGGCTGGGAGAGCGGGGGGTGCTCACCTGGAGAAGAGGAGACTCCAGGGAAACCCCAGAGCCCCTTCCAGTGCTAAAAGGGGCTCCAGGAGAGCTGGAGAGGGGCTTCACACCAGGTCAGGGAGTGAGAGGACAAGAGAGAATGGATTTAAAATTATAGACATTAGGTTTAGATCAGATACTGGGAAAAAAATTGTTCCCTGTGAGGGTGGTGAGGGCCTGGCACAGGGTGCCCAGAGAAGCTGTGGCTGCCCCTGGATCCTGGAAGTGTCCAAGGCCAGGTTGGATGGGGCTTGGAACTACCTGGTCAAATGGAAGGTGTCCCTGCCATGGCAGGAGGGCTGGAACAAGAGCTGTAATGTTCTTCCCAACTCCCAGCAGTCTGTGATTCTGTCATTCTATGAGCAGGGCTCTCTGTAAGCTTAGTAAACAAATCAAACAAAAGCTTCAAATATAGCTCTGTAAGAGTAACTTATAATTATGCAGAAGGAGAAAAAATATTTAAGTGGTTATTTTAATAACCACTTAAATGAGTCTCAACCACTACCTTTCAGTTTATTTGGTATTTAATATTAATGAAACTAAAAAGATGCAGTAAAACTGTGTGAAAAAAGAAAACCTGGTGTATTCCTATTCATGCAGGTAGAATAACACGCATATTTTCCACCTTCCTGTTGTCCTTCCTAGGGAATTTGAGGTCTCTGCTCTCCACTGAGTGCACAGAGCCAGGGAGCTGAGGCTCTTCCCTGTGCATGTTTAGACAGTGATGGTATGATGTCACGTCTTAACATGGTGGCAGGAAAAAAATCTATGGATCTGTTGTTCCTTAATTAGCTCTCTTTATCATGCTGCTGAATCCAGGAGGATCAGAGGTTAGTAATAACAACTTGATATAAGGACCTGCAGTGCTGGAGGGCTGACACTTGAAAGGGATGTGCTTTCTGTAATGATAAGGTCTTGAAAAATGTTGCAGTTTTAATGTTGTTACTGCTCCGTTTAGTTTGTTTCTCTTTCTACAGTGGTGTAGTAAATGATGTTGGATTTATTTCCTTTTGTGTCCCATGAGAGACTGACATCCATTTGTGCCTCATTTGAAACAAAAGTTAGTAGCACAACTTCCCCCCCCCTCCCTTTTCTTCTACTCTAGTCTGAATTTCTCAGCTACAGTGCTAAAAATAATAGAAGTCTGTGTATTTACCGGTCACCTGTAAATAAAACTTGCAGGCATGCCTACATTTTAAACTCACTATAATCTTACAGTATATTAATAGGTGCAAAAGTCAGATTCTGCTATCAATGTGCTAACACTTTTTAGATAGATGGACAATTTTAAATTTAGATCCTGCCACGAGACTCATTCTTCAGTCTCTGAGCCGCAGTCCTTGAGCACACACGGGCTGACATTGACGTCTGCCAAACGTGCCGCGCAGGGTACGGGAGAGTTATCTCCATCATTATGTGCCTCTGTGCTCCTTAAATAAGCTGGAGGAATGAAAGAGGGGGGAAAGCAAGAACAAGGTTTCCAGAGGATGGCTGTGCAAACCTGGGAAGATGGATAGCTGTTACACCCAGCACACGCTCACGTAGGAGGCTCCTTCAGCCCAATGTGACCCACATTCCTGCCAGAGAGAATGGCACAAAGTCAATGTCACTCTCCCTCTTCCTGAGTTTCTCTTATTTTTGTTTCTTTTTTCTCCATTCATGTTTAATTACAGAAGGATCTCATGCCATATAAATTAGGGTAACCCATCAATTTTAGCCACGGTGTGAGAATTTCCACCAGCTGAGGAAGAGTCCTTGAGCCCTTCTGGAGGTTCATGGGGGGTATCATGTATCTGAGTCAGCCTTCTCTGTCTGGCTGCCCTAATCAATTCCTGAACACTGTGCTCAAACATATCATGGTATTCATCAATTCCCCTCTCCAAATAGGCAAGAAAAATTCCAGGAAGGTTTTTCTGTCTTTACTGATGCTCATAATGTAGTGAGATTGATGGATTGCACTAAAATCCTTGCTGCAGCAATGGTGCATTTTTTAAACGCTCTGGAAGAGAAAACAGGTTTAGTGCAGGGGTATGCAAGAATATTTAAAGATGTTGTGGTGAAACATGCTGGGTTTGGAAGGGATGAGGGAATATTAGGAAAAAAACATATGTTTGAACAAATGTGTAAATCATGAGATAAAAGCCTGTACTGAGCTTGCAAAAAAAAAAAAAAAAAAAATCCAGCTTTGCAAATGCATCCTCTTTAATTCAGTTTTTATATTTTGTAATAAAAAAAGTGCTGTATTGTGGACAGTCTTTGGAAAAACCTTAGTGGTGTCGGCACATAAAAGCCTTTACAGGAGGTAGTTAAAGGGCTTGTCAATAAATTTAAAACATGGAGTTGATTAGAAGTACTTAGAGCAAACATCCTACATTTTTGTAGAAGAAAAATTAGTTTTCATAAATAATTTGTATCCAAAAATTAGAGAGGAACAAAGCTGGTTAGAAGTACTTAGAGCAAACATCCTACATTTATGTAGAAGAAAAATTAGTTTCCATATATAATTTGTATCCGAAAATTAGAGAGGAACAAAGCACAGGATCAGAGTAAACAAATTCTTAGATCATAAAATTTGTTGTTGGCAAATGTAGCACTGACTGCTATTATTCGGCTCCATGTATTAATTAACATGTGTGGAAAAAGTGCATGTAACCATAAAAAACCCCCCCCATGTATATGTGTTCCACATGGCCAATACAGAACCATCCAGTCTGCTTTTATTTATCACTAAAAGCAGGAAAATTTCTTACACAGAAGAGGAAAATATGTCTTTGCAAATATAGAATGTAGGGTTACTAAATCCCAGGAAACATGACTTCCAAAACTAACCTGCCACTTTCATGCCAGAAACAGCATTTCACCTTGAAAACTATTTCTTGATCTTGAGCATTTGATACTTACAGCAGCTGTCTTGTGTGGTCAAGAAAATCAGACTCTCAGGGACTTCCATGTAAAGGGTCACACAAGGCTTTCAAGTCTGTTTTAACAAATCTGAACAATCTCAACAAATCAAACTCCTGAATCCTCTGCTGAAAACTTTAATTTCTGCCTCAAGATCCTCTCTGCTCGATTGTATTTTTTTTCCAGAAATGTATCGAGCTTCCTTTCAATTCAGTTTGCTTATATCACCTTCTTTAAGAAGTCTGCAAATTGTCAGAAATCTCCTAAATTCCAGTCTAAATTTATTCATGAACAATTTATAGCCTCTTGGTCTTGTACGAGTATCAGCCTTCAAACTTAAATAATTCTTCTTCCTCCCTGCTGTTTACTTCCAAATGTACCTATAAAGAATAATTGCATCCCCTCTCAGACTTCATTTTTCTAGGCTAAACAGACCAAGCACTTTTTAATTTCCTCCTCCTTAATCATCCTACCAGGACTTGACTGTACTTTTGCAAACCAAGGTATGTGGAATGGTTCATGTTGCGTCTTGCTAATGCTTTCTGTAACAGTCTAGTCTCTGCTTAAAACTTACCTTCAGGAATTATCTGTTACTAAATTTCACTAATAAGAGAAAGTACTCACAAGTTAATTAAAAAAAAAAAAAAATCCTTTTGGAGTCCCGAATATCCGTTTGATGGCGGCGCCTGTTGCTGCCTAATTGCTTGGGTTTGACTCCAGCCTTTGCATTCGAACAGGCAAAAGCTTCTGGGAACCCCGATTTCTCTAATTAGCTTTATTGCTCTCTGTTCCAGAAAGAGGCATTTTCATTGCAGGGATGCAATTTTTAGGTTGAATCGTGACTGGTCTAAAGCCATCCTAAGCAGGCTTAGAGTTGCTATAAACAGAAAAACAGCTCCTGTGCTGTCCTCCTTAATTTCATCAGCCGTGGCACAGGGCAAGTTCTTTAGCCTGTGATAAGATCCATAAACTTACGGTTTCACCTCCTTGTTGCTCGTTTTGCATCTTATGCTCCTTTTGACACCTCACCTGGTTCATCAAACACATTTCAATACAATTTTTCGCTAATTGGGTGATTTAGACAGCATTCTCTGTAGTCCTGCATTTGCCTTCTGGGATCTTCACCCAGTGCAAGAAAACATCATTTATGTTGTTCCAGATTGCATAAATATTTGTGAATGAGTATTAAAATCTCAGATGTCAAGTACACTGCAAAATAAGGCCCTGATGAATCTCCTTCCGTGCCCTCATTTGGTGGTGATGAGGTGACCTGCCAGCCAGCTCCACGGCCCTTCAGTGATCTTATCATTTTCTGTCAGCTCCTAAAGAGAAAATGGATAAGAGGCGAGTCTGTCTGGCAGCAGTGAGGACTCTGCTCCAGGTCTGCCTGCCGTGACCTGCCCAACCCCTCCGTCACCGCAGCTGCACATTTGGTAAATTACAGTTATCTGGGCCCTGGCAGGGGCCAGGGACCTTGGTTATTAAGAATTAGGAGGAGCAGAGAAATAGTACATGCAGTCAGTGGGAGAGCTGAGATGATAACTCATCTGGTCTCTCCACCTGGACCCCGGTGCTCTCTGTGCTGAAGTTGAGCATATTGTGGTAAGCTGCTCTCGGAGCAAGTATGGGGTGTTGTATCAGTTTCTGCAGGATCTCACTGCAGAGGTGCCAAATTTGTGATACTGCCCCAAGACACGAGGCAGGTCTTTATATAAAGTGCCTTCAGACTCCCTGTGCTTTAACCTCTGGCTGTGCATCTTCTCAGGGCTCTGTTCTGGCTGAGAGGAGGGTTCGAAGGAGTCACCTCTGGGATGAACAGAGGGTGTTGGATCCTCCTCTGGGGCAGGTTGGTCTCAGTGGCATGGAGGTGTCCTGGAGTGCCTGCCCCTGTGTGCTGGGACACCTGGGAGCATGGGAAGCTGGCTGTGGACAACCACAAGGTCACACACAAGCTGGTGATAGGTGGTGACTGAATACAGGTGCAGAATTATTGAGATTCTTCTTTTTCTCTGTTAGGGATGAGCACTAAGTGAAGCTCTCCTTTGTGTTCACGTCCTTAGAGATAGAAAAGGTGCATTAATTTATATCTGTGTTTTCAAAAGCTGAATGCTGCTTTGCCAGAAATAAACTACTCTTTAGCATTTCAGACTGAGCCAATGCATGCCAATTAATATCAATACAGTTCTGTACCAGTGAGAGGCCACAGGAGATTGTCTTGACCTGTCAGCTGCTGGGAGCAGAGGCATTTTCAACATGAAGCCACCTGGCTTGGATGCCACCATTATGGCAAGTGGCCACTTCCCTGCCATCCCCTGTCCTCTCTCCATGTCCAGTCAGTGGAAGGATACCCACTCATTTTCAGTAGGTGTCAGTTCTTGTCTTAAATGGTCTGAAAGCAGCCACTTGACTCTAATTGTAGGATGTGTTACGAAGAATTTGGAATCACTCTTGATAGGAAATTCCTCTCTTATTCAAAATTCATTAGCTGAATGGAAGATACCAGTGAAGGTGCTTTCTATAGCAGTGGATTTCTGTTTTGATAATCATACAGTACATGCCTCAAAAATCCCTGAACCAGACTTTTAAGAAGAATGGGGTTTTTTGATACAGGAAAACCAGACTGGCTGAGGAATGTGCACCTTGGTGGGATTGCACCTGAAAAGAGCTGGTGGATTTTTAAGACAAGAAATAATATTTCCTCTGCCACACCATCAGCAAAGCAGTTTGGGATGTGCCTTGTGTTTTTAATGTTGTGCTGCTTGGAAGGCTGTGGATGCTTGTGAATGCCAGTATGATTTTCCTGTTTCTCATCAAACTGCACTTTTTTCGCAGGGTTTGTGAGGAGTTACCATTACAAGAATACCTCCTTTTCCAAAATATGCACAAAACTTGATATTTGAAGACAATTGATGCCATCCCATTTGCTATAAATGCAGATTAGAAGGTGTTTTGGAACGTGCAGAGCAGTAGGTGTTGGTTGAGCAAAGACAGTTACAGAGTTCCCTGAAAACACGTATCTGAAGGTGAGATATGTCAGAGATGGTGGTTCTATTTTCTCCTGTATCCCTGACATTTTGATGTGTGCAGGACAAGAGAATGGCTTTTATAGATAAATATGATGTCATTTATTAAAAAAAACAGTAAAATGTGGATTTTCACCCCCCACCTCCAGATCATAACTGCAGTCCCTGGAATCACCTCCCCAGAGATGCACGTGGATGATTGTGTGCTTTATACATCTGAAGGCTGCTTTGTGGAACTACAATTGGAAAAATTCTACAGAAAAACATCTGTGCTTTAAGTGCCAAAGCCTTCAGGCTGAAAGCAGCCCCTGGAAATAATTTTTTGAAAGCCCATATTGACAGACTGAGTTCTAAGCATGGTTACACTGATTATATGGCACTGTACTCTCCTCTGGACTGAAATACATGGCTATTAGATGGATTTTTGGTCAGGTGTTATGTGAGTCTCAAAGAATGACAACCAATATACTACAGCAGTTAGGCTTTCTTTTCTATTATTAGTGGTAACTTTCTCCTGAATATTGAAAGAATGGTGTCATTCCCACTGAAAAACTCCTGGAAAAAAGGCATCAGACAGCAGGGGCTGGTGTTCCTGGAAGCAACGTTGACAGCAGAGGGAAATAGGGTCATGAAACACCAACTATTCATCTTTGAGGGGTTCTCTTACTCCCCATGCACTGTCAATGTCTCTCTTTTGCCCCATCCTATGTCTTTAGTTAATATATCGTTGCCCTTAGGTCTTACTCAGTTTATCTTAAAGCAATTCTCAGCTTTTACCTTGGCTGCTCTGTAGACCTGTGGCCACAATTAGAGTTTCACACTCATGTTCTTTCCTCTCACTTGCCTCTGGGCAGGGTATTTGCAGCATCCTGAATAATAAATGTGCATTTGCATGCTGTAGATGCTGACTGTGGCAGTGATCATCATCATTTCAATGTCGTGGTGTGCAGCTTTTAACCTTTTGTTATACCCATCTGTTGTCTGTGCCTCACCTTATGCTGTGGTTGTGAAATGGTTGTTGTGGGGATCATCTGCCTGGGATGGCTGTTTGCACAGCACTTCTAGCCTGCTCCAGTCCTAATCCCAAACCAGAGCTTTTAATTGTTGCTGCAGTGCAAATGTATTGACAAGGTCAGGCCAGATGTTATGAAAATTAAAGCCACCTTTTGTCTGTCTCTGTCGGTGCCAGTGCCCTTCACTTACAGAGAGAAATGCTGTTTATATGCCCTTAGTTGCAAAAAATTCTTCCCTGTGAGAGTGGTGAGGCCCTGGCCTAGGTGATCCAGAGAAGCTGTGACTGCCCCATCCCTGGAAGTTTTCAAGGTCAGGCCGGATGCAGCTTGGAATAACCTGGGATAGTGGAAGGTGTCCCTGCAATGGACATGAATTGGAACAAGATGATCTTTAGGATCACTTCCAACCCAAACTATTCTATGATTCTTCCTATCTCTAGTGCTACAGCTCCGTGGGCTTTTAGCAACTTCCCTCCTATTCAGATTATTCCTGCAGCTTATTTCTGGTTCTCCATGTTGTGCAATGATGTCTCCTGTCAAGCCAGGGAGCACAGCTGAGATGTACCATGTTTTCCACGTGGTTCAGAAGATTCCTTGGGTGCTTGTCCTTCAACACCTTTGGCAAGCCCCATGGAGATGCCATGGACAGGCAGAGTCGTGGTGATGGACAATCCTCATGCCAGTGATCATGGGTAAAGGATTCCTTTCCCTTTGTGCACCTGTGAGTGCACAGCAAACTGTTTTTCCCTGGGTTTTGAAGCATCCTTTGCAGGTTACCATAATTGAAAAGGTTAGGTGGAATGGCTGGTGAATATAAACCCAAGAGCATTGTCTCTTGTAATTTCTTTATGTTTGCTAATGAGCCTTCATCTCCTTCTGTTCATATTAGGGAGGTAAAACAGTAGTGACAGTTGAGATACACAGAAAGGCTTTGAGAAAAAACAGTCTTCTATGAAATAGAATCTCAACTTTAAGGAAAAAAAAATAACCCATTAATAAATTACATTCCAAAATGTGTCTTCACATAAAGCACTGAGTCTGATTTACATAAAAACATATCTGGGAGCTCTTAAGTTCTTGTTGTTCCACCACAAGCCAAGATCTCTTTCAGAAAGACAAATGAGAAGTGTCCCCATTTGCAGTCTTATGTAGAAAACTTCTGGTCTCCTAGTGCCCTCTATTCCAATGGGATTGCTTTCCTGGGTTTAGACTGTTGATGGGCCAGTGCAGAGGAAGCCTGGGAATAGTGGAGTTTTGGAATGCTGTACCCTTCCCTCCAGTACCATAGAAAATCCCATGCACCTTTTGACACATGTGGACACTGACAGGGACCTCACACTCCAGTTTGAGTCTTGAAAGAACAGGAAACTTTTTTCCCCTGGAGGAGTATCACCAGCAGCAGCAGTAAGTAATAATGCCAGCTAATGCCAGTCATGATTAGGGTTTGTAGGAGAACACCCATTGTGGGATTGGTCACACTTCTCTGTGCTGTGAGAGGCTCAGCTGCCTCACACTGCCTGTGTTTTCACTCAGGGTGTGCTCATGGTGAGAGCCCCATGCCAGGGCTGTGCACACAGGTGAGCTCTGGGGCAGCTCATCAGGACAGCAGATTTTTGGGAGAGTGTTGGCTCTGAGGATCTGCAGGCAGTGCTGTTGAAGGGCAGCCCAGCACACGGCAGGATGGATGTGGGGAAAGGTCATCATGTCCCACTTTCAGAGGGGCTCATGGCTCTGTGTGGAGCAGGATTTCTCCCTGTGGGCTCTGCTATCTGTAAATGGCACCAATTCCCTCAAATCTCTGCTCCTGGCTGGGTTTTCATCAAATCTGTATTTGTTGATTAGGCTCTTTCACTAGAAAAGAGCAGTTACAGAAATACTGTGAACCATAAGGTGTGTCAGTTATGGAAAGATAAAGAAAGCAACAAAAAGAAATTACTTCTTTTATTTTTCTTCATGATTGTGCTTTCTGAGAGTTAAAATGCTCTCAGAAAGAGCTGGGAAATTCAGATGAAACATTAAATGAATTAGCATTCAGCCATAGTATCCATGATTTCTTAATCCTTCCTTAGCCTAACATCTCCCCAAAACAGCCTCATAAAAAAAGCAGACAAGAAAGAAAGGAGCATATAGCAGCAACTTACAGGTTTTCTCAAAGGTTAATTAATTGCAATTAATTGGGAAGTGCTGCGGCATTGAACAGTAGCTTTGAATTTGATAATGAAAACCAAAAAAGAAAAAAAAAGGAAAAACTCTTATGGAACAATCCTGGACTTGCAGACTTTTTTTTCCTCCTCTCTGAGTAGGTTCAGTTTGCAAACTTAACTCAGACAATTTACAAATATGATTTCAGTTGAGAATTAAATTAGGGTCTGTGTGGTGTGGTGGAAAGAACAAAATGTTTTTGTTAGGAAAGTAGAGACCAGCAGTTCTGTAAATGACAAAGTGAGCAAGACCATACCAATGTCCTTCATAAATAGAGGGTGACTTTAAATGAGATTCGCCCCCTGATTTTGGTTCTTTTCTATTTATATTAAAATAGATACTGAATCAGTAGTGGAAAAAATGGAAGGGTCTTATTTTCCTCTTCAACTGCTCTCAAAGAATCTGCTCGGAAATAGATTTGTCTGGTTCAGCTGGTTTCTCAGAGGAGTCTGTGTCATGGGGTATAGGAGCAGGACTGGGACAATCACTGGGAGGGACAGGGAGCACTTCTTGCATGTCCTTCTCTCTCCAGTTCAATGCTCTGAAGAGTCAGTTGTTTATCAGCATTGAAGCAGTGCTAAGAAGCACCAATCTAAAATGTTGTGGGCAAATGTTAGAAGTGAGTTTCCAGCCCAGACTACTCACCAGTGTATGAGGTGGGGGAAAGAGTCGATTGAAGATTGATTTCTTCAAGGCCAATGTCAGTGACAGAGTCAAAACCAAACCCAGAACCTTCTCTCTTTGTGCTGGTGTGCTGTTCCTTCTCTCATCTCTCTCTGCCTCTTGCCTACCACAATCTCAGTGTCTGAGCTGGTGGTGCTGAGAGCACCCACCTGGCATCTGGGCAATGCATGGGCAGGAAAACCACGGCTCTGAGACACCCCCAGGGATGCTGCAGAGCCTGTGGAGGGCAGGCTCTGCCACTGGTGAAGTTAAAGGAATTCAGGGCACAGCCTCCCCCCTTTCCATGGCCCTAACCAAGAGTCTCACCGTGCAGGAGGATTCATTCCACTTGCTTTCTCATCTGCTGAAGTAATAGGGTCAGATCAGTGGGGAAAGCAGAAATTACTTTCAAGTTTCCTGACTCCCTGAGAAGGCTGCTCTCTGTATATGATGTGGTTACAACTCCCAGATTGATGTGTTTATTTTACAGCCACAGCTCTGAGTGCACAGAGCAGGGTTACACAACAGCAACAACAAAAGTTTACACAAGGAGTAAGTTAGCTAGTAAACCTACAGCTAAAATAACAGGGTGCATGTATATGGAGATGAGTGAGACATGGCTGGTCATGTTTGTTTAGAACAGACTTATCCTGTCATCACAAAAGTTCCCTTGAGCCTTCTCAAAGTCTTACTTCAAAATTTATTATGCTATTTAGCATATACAAGGTTACGAAAATCAGCACCACAGCCAGATGGCTGGGGAATTGTATCATCCTGTTGCTCTCTTCCCTACTGCCAATAAATTTGGTGGCCAAGGCAGGGCACCAGATGCAAGATGTTGCCAATTGGGCCAGCTGTGGGAATGGGAGCCTGGATCTCCTCTGATCACTTCCAGTCCCTAAGGAGGGCCTGTCTGCTTTGGCTGGACAGCCTCAATCCTATACAAAGTTACTGCTGCAAGAGGAGAGCAAAATGGGAGGGATCAGAGCAATGGGTACTTTATCCACCTGTTAGAGAGAAAAATTATTGCCAGCGCTGTAAGGTTGTTACAAAATTAATTAGATAAAGAAGAAAAGTCATATTCAATTAAATCATGCCCTTTTCCTCGTCTAGACAATGTGACACTGAGACTATGCTTCAGAGTTTATAGATTTGTGTAGAAATTGGTGCTAATAGTTCAATTTTGTGTAATTATTGTGCTAGTAATCTTGAAAATGAAGGATCTGAGTAGAGGGAGGAGGAGACAATACTTCTATAAATACTTAATATCCAGAGGAGGCAGATGGGGTAAAATTATATTTAGAGATTAAAGATAAAGCAAAGAACTGCTGCAATCTAATTCCAGCTCTGACCCAGAGTTTCTGTCCATCATGAGATGTCACTAAAGCTCACTGGGTCTGGGTTATGTTTTTTTTTTTTTCTCTTAAATCTTTTACATGGAGATAATACCTTGCTATCTCACTGGGGCTTTGTGACAATTCATGTCTGTATAACCCTTTGAAGCAGAGCTTGTAAAGTGCTAAGTATTATTAAGATGAGATGAGGAGAATCTCTTATCTCAAACATCAAGTTCTTCAGGGATGGGGAAGGAGGCAGTGATCTATTATCTGTAATACTCCTCTTCAGACCAGGTTTGATCAGCCTTATGTGATTCAACAAAACCCTGCTCAACTGTGGACAAATGGACATCTCTATTATAAGTGATGAAATGGAAACCTGGATAAAGGCAGAAATCGCCCGACACTGTCTTTGATCATAATCTATCTGCGCCTCAAAGGAGAGCATAATAATACAAACATATTTGCAGAGATAATCCAAAAATAACTCCTCCTGTTGTTCTGCCTGCTCAGAGCCATCAGGAATGTGCTCAGGCAGTTGTTGTTGTTGTTGTTGTTGTTGTTGTCAGCGTTGCACGGTGTTACTGTGCCAATTCAGAGGCTGCCAAGTCACTCACGATGGGCGCCGCGTCCCAGCAACCCAATGGTGCCTGTTTGCAAATCTGGCAGAGCACCTCAGCATCATCTTTTGGAAAGGTAGTGAAGAATTAGGATGAACTTTGTTACTTGGTAATGACAGACACTGCTAGATCATCACTGGGATGATTTAAAGAAAGTAAATAAAGCTATGTTTATGGGCAAAGCATTATTGCAAAGAAAAACGGGACGGAATGAGCTGTGGAGTCAGAAAGTAGCAGGATGGATACAGGTAAGTTTCAAGCAGTAGCACAGGTTTTCATTAAGTCTTTGAGGAAGAACAGGAGAGAGTAATTTTGCATGTAAAAATGCTCTTATCTGTCAATAGCTCTGTTCTGAAGCAGCACAGAGACTCACTGTAACATTCAGAGGCTCTGCTCTTTCAGCAATTAGGGCTTTCTGGACATAATTTCAAGGTTACACATCAGCATCACCCCTGTTGTCAGTCAAATAATCAGCATTTCACTCACTCTTCCTAACTCTTTCTGCCTGATACTCTATTCTGCATCCCTGTGCACAGAACCAGCCTTTGCATCCTTGGTGCCTTTTACGTGCTGGTTCAAAAAAATAAATAAGACTTTGAATCCTTCTGATTTGCAAATCTTTGATTATTGTGCTTTCCTTTTGGGAAAGAGCTTCCTTTAAGCAAACAACTGGGAATAAATACAGATTTCTAAACTAGCTGCTACTCATTCATCTGTTTTCCTTGTGGGTCTGCAGTGCCTTTCTCTGAGACATGAGACCTGAGGAATATTGACACAGAAATAATGACTGACCATTGCTACAGTGCCACTTGTGTTATCTGTTGAAACCTATACCTTCATTATTTAATAACTATAAACTAATGAAGTCTCGTATTTCCATTTGCAAGGTGACCTATAAATTGTACCATGAATCTGTATTGTAAATAACCATGTACTTCAAATAGAAATGAACTGATTGGAATGGAGTTTTTGGAGTATTTGCCCTCAAAGGACATATTTTAACCAATTTTAATTAACAATTAATCATGGCACACTGGTTCTAGGAAGCTAACAAGAAGGTAGCAAGTATAAGACTCCCAGAATTACAAGCTTGGGGTGAACATGGCATGAAATGTTGGGATCCTTTGCTATTTTTATGTGTTCTAGCCACTGCTTGGGACAGGGATGAATAAGGGACATGTTTTTGTTGTCCATGCTTCTTTGCTTTTCTTCCCAAGACATTTTTTTGTGTCACTAATGATGGACTGGTGTAAGTGAAACTTTACTCTCTATATTGGAATATAAGTACATGTATAAAATAATAGTAGAGCCATCTTTATTTAAGTTTTTACCTTTAAAGGTTTCATCTGCTCTCTTCAGAACCACCCATCTCTCTGAGATGTCAGGTTTGTATGTAGTTCCAGGACTGTCCTAATTACATGTGTCAGGTCTTGCCATGCAGCCTGTGAGACCCTTCATGCTCACTCAGTAACCCTTTCAGCATCCTAGGATGCTCCTTGTTACTGATGCATCCTTGTTACTGATTGGCTTTTCAATATGCACCTTGGGGATTTCAACATGCTAGAAGGTAAAAGTGCAGGATATAGAAGCTTTTAAAAGTCAGATTTTGCCGACCACAGACTTGTCAAAGGCAAGTTTTTAAGGCTAAGGAAGGAAGAGTAATGGGATCTCAAACCTCGCAGTGCTTTATATTAATTGCTTGCAAATGCTGACTGCTGGCAACTGTTCCACACTCAAAGCATAATGGACTGGAGAGGCCAAACTTGCATTCCTGCAATGTAGCAGTTTTTTATAAGGCAGTCAAAATAACTGCAGAGGACATGGATGTGTTTGTATCTACACTGTGATGTTTGGGAAGTCTGCAGTAGAGCAGCCTTGTACATAACCTCGTGTGTTGCATACACTTAAATCAGGATTTACTGCTTTTTTAGGTGAACTCTGAAGAGCTGTAAGATACAGAAAAAGAAGGTCCAGTATTCCAGCCCTTCTGTTGTTGGCTCTGAGAGTCATTTGTCTCAATTTGCCAGCATAGTCATTGATGATACTCACACAAAATACATTAGTTCAAAAACCGGGGCAGACGAATGGAGTTAAAATTCTAGACTTTACTTACTCACAATATATTGTCTGTCTTTTTCAGGAGAAAAAAAATAAAGATGTATTAAAGACAGGGAAGCAGTGATTATCTGGTCTGATAGATTAAAAACCACTGGAAGATGAGGCAGGGAAAGTCATGCCAAGCACAGGGAGTCTGAGAGCAACAGTTTGGCTTTTATTTGACTCCTTTTTGTAATACAGTTTCCAAGTTTCAATTGGCTTCATTAGGCTGAAGTGGTTTATCTTGCTTTGTACATCTCGGCCTACTTTTAGCCTTCCTTTCTCTTTTCTTTTACCCTGAAACTCATGTTCTCCTATAAGCAAAGTGAACATGGAGAAAGGGAAAGGCTGGCACTTTAGAATGTGACTCTTTTGTCTTCCTGACTTTTTCCCAGCTCAAAATGTTTTAGCATTTTGTTTGCAGGGCTTTTGCATACAAATTCACAGCAGTTTTTAAGATCTGCTAATGGAAGTTAAAACTAAACCAACAACCACTAAGACTTTGGGGAATATCCTGTTTATGAAACATATTTTCAGCATTTCCCTTTATTCACTGGGAATTGTTAGGATGTTGCACATGTGTGTGTTCCAAAAGCTGGTATTACTTGTAGCCCAGTGCTGTGGGGATGGTAATGGAGGAGCAACCATAGCCTCTAATAAAAAGACTTGGGGCAAAGTACTGGGAACAGTGTGGCTTTAAGAAACAAAATTCCATTCTCCTGTACTGGTTGTTAGCGATGGATAATAAAGAGGAATTCATCATTACACTGCATTGCATTAAAGCCTTGCTTCTCCCTTAGATGTCAGCTCCTTGTAACTGGGTGGGATAGTTACCAAAATGTCTCGCTGTGTTTTGGGTTCCGTAAGTGGGAGGTGAAGTGGCCACCACTGCAAGCAGTTGAGGGATTAACTTTGATGTTCCCAGCAGAGCCCAGGGAAAGTTTTCCAGTTTGAGAGGTGACTTGTTTGGCTGAAGCTGCTCCCCCTTTGACAAATATCCTCAGCTGCCAGGTTGCTCTGGGGAAGGCGAGTGTTTAATAACATTGCACCAGGATTTTTGGAAGATGTAGAGGCTCACAGGCTGCTCGTGCAGCAGTGGTCAGGCAGGCTCTCTCCCACAAACATCACTCCACTGGCACTGAGAGGTGTCCATGTTAATCAGCTCATCTTTTTTTTTATGAACAAATCGTGATATAGCCACAGGCTCAAGATTCAAGGCAATGTTTCAATCAAAACACAGACCATGGTCATTTTTGTGGCCAGTCCACACCCTGTGCTGTGACAGAGGAGCTGTCTCTACCTGTGGCATGGAGCATTCATAAAAGACCTTAAAAGCATCCTGCAGACCAAGCCTGAATTGTGGCTCCTACAGAACTGGCCAAAAGATGGATCGAAACACTCTAGTCCTTGTTACCATGCCCTGTGTACCCAGACCATCACCCTAAAACAAGCTGGGTTGGCCCCAGGCTTATGTGAAATGTAAGTGAACTTATAAATAACAGAAGCTGATTACAATAATTCTTTTCTAAAAACAGTGGAGATTTGTTTTCTCTCCAAAAATACTTGCAGGTTTTCTTAGAAGTTGCTAGAAAATGAAATAAAATTATTTCTGCTTATACTATTCCGTACAGAAACTCATACACAAATTAACTTTTAAAAGATCTAAGCATATCTAGAATGTTCTGCTGTTTTACCTGAAATCTGTTTGTGAAACCAAGAGTAAATGTTCCTTCCTTTCTACATTTAAACAGAAACTAGGTAGGTTTTCACATTAGGCAACAAAAATTATTATCCTAGCAGAGTGATTGAGATAGACTCATTCAACCTAACTAAAATGTTGTCATTTTCAATAACTTTTCTTATTCTGCATGAAGGAAATCATGTTGAAGTCTCAAAAAATTAAATGAAATTACAGTTGCATAATGAAGCTGAGCTCTTTATGGCTGGTAATAGAGGAGCAAGAATTTAGAGTTTAGTAAATTCATAGTGGTTCAGAAATGTTATGACAGAAAGAGGGCAATGCAGAGACAATAACAGAAGAACTTTCCATCCTATGACTTTATGCTGCTTATGAACAGATTGCCAGTTCTGGCACAATCTGCAGCAGAAAACATATCTATTTTTCATTTTGCAGTTATCAGAAAGATCAGAGGCTCCTATTTTTGCAGATTTTTGCTGAGGGAATTTGGCTAAATTGCTCAGAAGCTGATCCCTTGAGTGTTTTCATAAATTGCATGTGTATAAACACATGCAGTGGTGACAGCCCTTTGCTCAGGGAGCGGCCTCACCCAGATTCATCGTGACAGGAGGACCTTCCCCAACTAAGTGTAGCTCAGAGCATTTCCACTGCTCACCCCAAATTCCTGCACAACCCCTGGACCCCTCTTTCCCTTTGGCATAGAATCCAGCTGTCTCCTAAATGTGCTGCAGCCTAATCCAGCTGCACACTAAAACACTGTGCAGAGAGACTTATGCAATCATTCCATCCCTTCTGGCTCGAAATTGGGCTGGAAGGCAGAAATACAGAGAATAATGGTAATGGAGCTTTTCTGAACAACAGGATATACGTACATTTGATTCTGGCAAAGAGTCCTGGGCTGTCAGGGTACAATTCACCATGTTCCTGTATTTGTTTCAATTTGCTTATGCATAATCTTGTCAAAGGGATTTTTTTCCCTCTCTAAGGTTGCATGAATGGGAGCTTCAAAGTGGAGCTCACAGAAAGTGAAACACGACTCGGTGTGTTCCATCTGGAAGCAGCAGCTCTAACACACACAAAGGGGAAGATGGAAACAAATGAAAACATTCTTCAGAGACCATGTTTCTTCCTCATCAGGATCACTGGCTGTGTGATGCAAGGGATAATTTCTGAGATACATTCACAGAGAGAGAGAGCTTTGATACTGAGCATACACGAGCTATGTGATTTTCACACTGCAAGTGCAAAGGGAGCCATGTGCTTGGATTGTTCTGTGGGGGGTTTTTAATAAATTTAGGATTCATTATACTAATAAGTAAAGCAGATGCATGGGAAAAGGTGGTCTGTAATGAATGCAGAAGGCTCTGCTGTACATAACTTAGCAGAGCATTTGAAATGCTCTTTGGTTTTCCCTTTGTGGATGCTCAGCTGCTTAATGTCAGGTATTTTTATACTCACAAAACAGTGAGCTCCTCTGTAATGCCTCTTGCCTTCTCATTTCAGAGACTTGCAGCATGACAGAAGGTTTCTTATTCCTTATTTTTGTCTTAGCTCCTTCCTAGTGCACTTATAACAACTTGGGAGCCTCTTTGATTTCTGTTGAGTACCACCAGTCCCCTCTGTCTGCTGAGTGGTCACCAGCCACTTCATCCATCTCCATCCTTTTTCCTACAAGTTTTACAAAGCAGTTCCCAAATCCTCCCCCCACCAAAAGCAGAGAGAGCAGGAGGTTGCCATGAGCCTGAAAAGCACAGATGGTTTAATTCTTAAAATCTTAAGAACTTTTATAATGTCATTGGGGCTAATAGCAGAAAAGATAATTAACCTTTCATCCTTGAAAGACTTTCCCTAAATAGCTGCCATAGATAAAGTTCAGGATAAATAGAAGAATTCTGCTTTACATCTTTCAGACCTGAAAATGTGCATATATTTCTTGTGTGAAATTGTGATAAACACAATTTCAGTGTTTTCCTCTGCTCAGGCCTCTAGATGGGCTCAGGTTATGGGAAAGTTGTGGGGTTTTCCTTTTTCCATTTGTAAACATCCTCCAGTAGGAAGGCAATGTCATCTTCAGCTCCATATCACCCATTCCCAGACTGAAACTCTGAGGCATCCAGCATTGTTGAAATAATTTCTTTCACTTTCTTTGTGCAAGTTCAAGCAGTATTTACTGCTTCTCTAAACCAAGGTGCTCAAAGGAAATCTAAACCTCTGCTGGGTTTTCTGCAGAACATAAAACAATATCTGCAACAAATTTCTTCAGGATTACCTGCCTGAAAGCCTGGAAACAGATCAGCCCCAGGGCTGGCATGACAATCTCTCTGCATTCCTCCACTGGCAGTTTCTCTGTGTCTCTTCCTCCTGACTGATCCATGGCAGAGCTGCTCCCAAGGATTGGTTTTTCAGGCAATTTTTTGGCCCATGTCAGCTGGCAGCTTCACAAGAAACAGGAGAAGCCTTGAGGGAGCAAAGCTTGAACTCCAAGCAAGCAGGTAACCAGAGTCAGAAAAACAGGAGACAATGGCATGGATGATATTCTCATCCAAAGCATTCAGTCACTCTGTGTCTGACAATCCTTTTCTTAAATCCCCCCTGTCCCAAACCCAGCATCCTTAGTCCTGGCACTTGGGACCCTCAGAGCCCTTGCCTTCCTGCGCTGAACATGGCTGGAATTGCTCTGTTGCCCATCAAAACTGGGTGCCCAAACATGAGAGAGAAAAGTGGTAATAAATGCCAAAAATGATGAGGCATTTCAGAAATAGATTCCTGGTGGGCAGGAGGCAGCACAGCCCTGTAGATACAGGTGAGAACTGGTACTAGAGCCAAGCCCAGCTCAGAGCTTGTGACTTGGGAAGAAGTTTTGTCTAATAGGGGAAAAAAGCTGAAGCAATCAGCACCACAAAGTGCTGACTAGATGAGTAAACATTAAAGAGATAAAGCAGACCAGAAGGCAAAAGCAATCAGATTTGTAAAAGAGAGCAGATTCTGATTTTATCTTATGGAAATAAATGCAATAAAAGCTTTCTAACTGAAGTTGTATAAAGTTGCAAAATTTTTTATGCAATAGGAGAAAAATTGATGCCAGTGGTTCCTTTAATATTTTATGGAAATGCTTCAGCAAATAAATTGAAGTGGTTTTTTATTTGCAAACAGAAGGTAAATGGGATAACTGAAGCTTTTTTTTCTAAATACATTTTTTTTTCTATTAGATGGCTTAACCCTATGGTTGAGTAACTTCTGCAAACAGTTTTTAGATACAATTTAAACATCATGAGCCAAGCCATCCCTGACCATTCAGGACTGAATGTTTCAGGGGCTAGAAATGCTTGCTGCTGTTTCACCTGAGAGCTGGACTGAGCTCCTGAGTGTGGGCCATCAATCAGACCTGATGGCCAGCACTCAGATTCTCTCTTGGTGTCACTGGTGCAGACTGAAGTAGAATAAAAGTGGCAGAGAAGCTGCAGCACTAACAGCCCTGTATGGCATTTCCTTTGAAAAGCAAGGGAGCCAGCACAATGCATTAAAGCAGTCATCTCCTTTTATCTGAGAGGGGGGGAAAAAAATTAACCCAACTAAAAATAGTCAGGGCATTTTGCCCTATGATCTCTTTTCATCCTATGGATCAATATGCACTGAGCTTGCATCCCATACATAAACAGCTTTCATGAGTGAGACGACCTTGCTATGCAATAGATGGATATTAATCAACAGACTGTGGTACAGTAGTGTGAGTAGGGTAGAGGATAGCAGAGTTTATAAATAACTGAATTCAATTAAATTCCAACTAAGATAAATCAGAAAATATTTCTCCAAAACCTCGAGACTTAATGAATGAGAAGGCATTTTAGTGCCATGGAGGAAGGTTGTTGATAGTAACAGCATTTTACCAAAAATTTGCGATTGTTCCATAACTATCCAGGAGTTGGAATCCATAATCCTTGTGGGTTCCTTCCAACTCAGGTTATTCTGTGGTTCTTTAGCTACTGAAGAAGGGGGGAAGGACATAAAAAAGCATCTTCCTTTCTGAATTTACCACTGACAGCTGAAAGGTGGATGGGTAAGAGGACTACAAAGCACACAGGGATTGTGATGCAGTAAGAAATTAGGGCTGGCTGTGAAACAAGTCCTCACACTAAATACCTTCACAATTTTAACATGCAAGGAAGGTGTGTACAGGTTTTTTTCCCTAAAATTGTCAATAACTTGGAACATCTCTTTTTGGAGATAATCACTTTGTGGTTCTTTCATCAGTAGAGTCCTGGGCATGGTGTCCCAGATGAGCCATCAGAGGAACACTGTGACTCTCCTGCACAATTCTGTAATTTGGTCATTTTGTTGTCTACAAGCAGAGTTGTATTTAGTTTTAAAATTAAGAAAGAATGGTTTTATATATTTTGAGATTTTATTACAAAAATGTAGGCTAGGTCCTAAATTAACAGAAAGATCAAACATTATTTTATTCCCTTGTTTGTTTGTTTTTTTCTTAATAATTAGGAAGTAATTTTCTTTAGTAACATTGTTCAAAAAAAGTTCATAGGAGCTGTCAAGTTCTCTGTGTAAGAAACAGAGGGCAGACAGGATCAAGATGGTTGTGCAGGTGTGCAACCTGTGGCATACATAGAGGTACCTGCAGGTAAAAACCCTTCATGCTTTTTTTTTTTCCTTCCTCTCCTTGCAAGAATGCACTGAGTTAGTGCAGCAAGTAAAAAGCATTTCAAATGGGAAAAACCTGAGTACAATAAATACAAAAATTCTGCAGCAAGATGTGTTCAGTTCTAAATAACATCTGGAGTATTCAAGGGCTGCTTTGTGAGGTTGAAGGAGGGAGATGTACTTCTCACACTGAGGCTGCACCAAGGCATGCTGCAGGAATGGTCCCAGCATCTGCAGTGTCATTGATGCTTCAGCGTTCATCCCTGAGCTGATTTTTGTGGATTCCATGCTGCTGGACAGTCACAAACTCCTTGTGATTCTCAGAGCATGACCCAGCCTGCCTGGGGACAGGCACTGATCATTAACCCAGGCCATCAGGACGGCCAAGTTCAGTCCAGTCTGACAGGTGTTCTGTCACACTTGCTTAATTTAATTTCTGCCCTAATATAAACTTTTATTAAAACTTCAATTTACAATTTTCCTATTAGTTTTAAGTACAGTTCAAGGAAAAGATGTAAAGAATTAGAATTAGGTGCAATCTGTCGTGTCCTGATTTGATTTCTGCAACAGGAGAGTTGCAAAGGAGAAGAAACATCCGTGGAAGCACAGAATGCAAATTGCTCAGCACGCACAGAGTCCTGACACAAGCTGGGTGTTAATTTATTTAAAGCTTATGATATTGTAATGAATTCAGGGTTTGCTTGGCTTTGAGGGAGAAACTGAATATATCAGGTATAAGTTGGATGTGACATTCAACTGCTGATTTTGGCCTCTGCTATTGTGAGTGAAGCCCACAGTGCTTCCTCCTTCACCCTCTGAAAGCAGCAGCAGAGCTCCTCAGGAGTGGAATCAAATTCTTGCAGAACTGTGCCCTGGAAGGAGGGAAAAAAGGGAAGAAGGAAAGAAGTTACGTGGGTGAAACAGCATCCCTTCACTGTTGGGCACACTGTGCCTGTTCGGTCAGGTGAATCACAAACTCAAAGGAGGAGAGGCTGAGACATTTAAATTTTATAGCCACATAAATAATAGATGGAAATCACTTCTGGAATAGGGCAAATTGCAATTGCCATGTTCAGACCGACCATTCGTATGGCAGCTGATGGTTAAGTTTTGTGAGACAGTGATCACTGGTAATAGTCACTAGTAATAATTTTATTTAAATTTCAACAGCACCCAGAGACTTCAATTGAGCTCAGAGGCATTGTGGAAGTCTTTGCACAAACACCTGACATGAGACCTTTGCTGCATTTTAGAGCAGGAGATAAGAATTGTTATTATTCTCATTTCAGAGATTTAGAGAGATCGAGCAGTTTGGGAAATGGCTCCTGGGCAGTCTGAGGCAGAGCATTCCACTGCTGTTAGTAAGCAAAAGGAAATCCAGTTGAGACATTGTTGAATGCATTTGGACTATTCTGCTATTTGAAGTTGTGCCTTTTCCACCTTTGCTATTTGGAAATATTTGGTGTTACAGTTCAATTAATTCAAAAAACCTTCTGTTTAAGTTCCTTGACAACTTTTTTCCCGTGTTTGCCAAGTTCCATATATATTAGTCCATAACCACTGCTCAAAGACGACCTCCTCTTACTTCATATGCCTGTGCTATAGTTGGTTGTTTTGGGTTTTTTCCTAGCATTATTTTAGAGTTCAGTATCTAAATATTGAAGTTTTCAACCCCAAGTCCATATAAGTAGAACAGGAGAACAATAAATATAACATTAAATTATGCACGGCATAATAGTTCCACTAACCACTTTCATGTTCACCAACGTAGATGGAAAAAAAAATTGTGTCTAAACAAGGGCAGCATTTTTTACATTGTGGAGGTCACTGGAACACATTGTTCTCATTAGATACACAGCAACCTCGGGAAGGAGTAGAATCCTAGATAAGCACAAGCAAATCTCTAATGGATAGTCTGAGAATGTGTCAGCTGATTTGTAAAATGTAAATGTTTTATGAGTAATAGGTTTTAAAGCTGATTTTGATTAATGAAATGCACTCTACTTATTTCTTCAGCAGTCAGCCTACAAACATCTAACCAACTAATTAGTCTGTTTAGGTAAAGTATTAAATCTGTCTTTTGTTTAAAAATAAGAAAAAGAAAAAACAAATCTGCTCTGGAAAGTACGTGCAGTAAGGAAAAATCTTCACTGGTGTGAATGACCTGATTACAAAAGTACAGTAATTATATAAAACTTTGCACGGCTTTGTAGTTCTAAACATACTGACAATTTCTATCTCAGAAGTTAAATTATTAAGTGGAAAAAATGGGGGCAAACAAAAATGATATCTTTATGTTTTGCAGACTTTTGCAGACTGAGGCAAGGATGGTTTTGTGAAATCAGGTGAGGTCATGAATTTTACAGCCAGTTTAGCAATCACTGAGGTAGACAAGGTCAGAAAATCTAAGGAGTCCTTTCTTGTTTATGGGTTAAATTTGCATCCATGCCCAAGTGCTCCGTTAAAGGTGTTGCATGCTGTGACATTTGTGAATTGGATTCCTGTAGTGACGCACTGGAGAAGATGCTTCCAACTAGAGCTTGCTGAAAGCCTTTGACACAGAGGTTGCATGTGCAGGATCTGTGCACTGGTATTGATTTCTCATGATATTTGTGATGGGAAGCATTAAAGTCTATTTAGCAGATATTTTTGTTCTGGTTTTACCTTTCTGCCTAGTTCTGTTTTTCTTGGCTGTCCCATTAAAAAACAAGCAGACTAATTCCAAACAAGTTCAGTTCCAGCATATTCCCCTTCCAGGCATCCAGTCTCAAGACTGAAAACTGCAGGTGATTAACACCAATGCTTGAATAAACCACCTACCCTTGTATTATAATATTTACAAACCTCGATTAATAAATAAACAGTCTGAAGAAGAGAGGTAATGCCACACCTTCATCCTGTAGCCATGTCCATCAAGTCTGGCAGCTGGAGAGTACTTTAAAAGCCAGCAGGGTGGGTTAAGAGAAGGGAGAGTGGCAAAGACAGTTGGAGAAGGCAAATGGAGCCTCATCTCATTCCCAAGAACTCTTTAGTTGTCTGAAATAATGCACTGGTTGGGCTGTTCCAGTGCAATCCATGATGGTGCCCTCTGAACCAGAGCTTGGACTAGGGCCTGAGATTGGGAAGGCCTGACACCTGCATGCGGTCATTCCTCAACACTCAAACGCTGCAGAAGGCTTGTATTCCACCCCGTACGTGTTTGGCCACTGATGGTACATCACAGTTCTCCTACTTCATTGAACTGTGGGTAGGTTTTTCTGTCTGCATGACAGCTCCTCTGTTGCAGAAGAAAGGCTCAGTCCTTCATCAGTGCTAGAGGCTTTTTCTGTTAAGAATTTTCTTTGATTCCATTTCACATCATCTCAAAAATAAGCATGGGTTTTTTTTAATAGAATATCTATTCTCTTTGTCAGTATTTTTTTCAAATATATTTCAGATCAGTCTCTTTCCTCTGTCCTCTAGTTCCCATTAATTCTGACAATAACATGCATTGATTGTTCTGTTCTGGTAGTGCCAAGATCACCATGGCAGTACATCAACTATTTCCCTTAGGAAAGGCATTACTTCTTCCAGGAAGCAAAGAAAATAGAAAAAAAAAATATATATATTCTCATTATGTTTCTAAAACAATCTAAATTATCTGCTTCAGTACGTGTGTAGACAGTACAGTGGAGCAAAGTCAAACCTGTTTTCTCTTGTTTCAGAGGCTTTCCATTATTGCACATCTTGATAATTTCTTTAGGTGAAGAAACTTCTGCAAGAAAACATCACACAGAATCACTCTATTTCTCCATTTTGTGTGATCAGAAATATTTGGTACATAAACACCATTTCATCCTGAAACTGTACTAATCCACATATTATTAATTTAAGTGTTTCCTCAATCCTGCTTAGGATGACTTTGGTAAAAGATCCTGAGGCTGTTACTCAACATGCTTATTCTGCTAATATTTTCATGATTATCCCATTCTCTCTCTTTTGGATGAGAATTAGGATTTATTCTTCAACTGCTCTGGAACCTTCTCACCCTTTCAAATATCCCAGGGGGATGTTTCATAATTCCCTTACTGTTGCTCCACAGCTCTAGCTGTGAAAGCTCAGGCAAAGCTGCTTAGCAAATAAGTGAGCTCACTTTAGGGAAAAAAAAAACCCACCCAAAACCCACAAAAAACACAACATAAAATTGTTGGATTCACCAGGCTTTTATGTTTGACACGTCAGTGCCACATGTCATTTTGCTGGGGTCTCCAGTTCCTTGGCTTCCCTGCAGTGTCTGCGTCAGCAAAAATGGCTTGTCAACCAAGAAGTGACATAAGCCATGGATCTTGACCTTTGCTTCCTGTCAATGCATTTGTGGAGTCTTTTTAGTGGGGTTTTGTTATGTTTCTTGAGAGAAGCTTTTAGCACTTAGCCTGTTTAATACCCTCTGAGCATTCAAAAGACAGCAGCTTTACATCAGGAGAGGTTTATAACAAGTACAGTGGGATGTTGCCATCTTTCCACAGCAAAGTGGCAAGTCCTTGGACCAGGATAATGCCCAGGAGTCATTAGTGGGGGTGGAAGAGGGAAAGCTGCTGGTTTCATTCCGAGCTTTCTGGCATGATGATATTAAAAACCTCTGGCCACTGCCCCAACAACCTACAGTGCTTTGGCACTGGTATGTTCAAACAGGGCAAGTGATGCTGCCCAGAAAAGCAGTGTATTCCTGTGCAGATACTGAAATATGTGAATCCCAAGAATATGCATGGAAACACAGAACAATCAAGGTCCATGTGAAAACTGAATCCCAACCAGCACACCTTGGTTGGTGGAGATCCCATCTGACACATGGGGAGCCTCCACAGTTACTTCATGTTGCTGCTTCATCACTAAAACTGCTGAACACATTCATCATTGGGGCACATTTATTTAAAAAAATGGACAAATGCTTTTTGCCGCGACACTGTTAGGCCATTTTCAAAAGTCAAAATGGTTGTACATTCTGTTAATGTGTTACTGGAATAAAATCATGCTGCACATTTAGGGCTGGATTATGTGGAGAGCAGCCAATACTTGTAGCATTGATTACAAGGTCTATGCCTAAGTAGTTCTCTTCCTGATTTATGAGCCAGGCATTATCATTCATTGAGTGACAGAGTAAGCTACTAGATTTGTTAATTGGACAATAAACCACACTTTCATTCTCCTCTTCCAGTGTTTTTCATTAAAAAGAAACATATCTAACATTTAATGAAATGCTTAAATAAATAAATGTATACAGAAGCTTTGAATATAAACCCTTTGCTTCTTCCAAGAACAGTGTTTGGTGTATTTATTAATTAGTCTGGTAAAGTGTAATTAAAGGGCTGTAAACTCCATGAGGAAGTTAACCAGCCTTGTAATAAATACCAATTTATAGGATCTGTAGGTCAACTGTTGTTAAGAGGTAACCTGCACAGAAGCTCATTTTTAGCAAGGAGACAATATAAATAAGTTATCATTATGAAAAATACAGCTGACCTTGCAGATTCAAAGGCAGCAGATTGCAATGTTTTCACAAGTTCATGTAGTTTTTTATCTCCTAGCAACTGTATGTCATTTACATATTTTACCACATCGAACATCTTAAAGAGATTTTCTGATGGCTGATGTCGAAAAGAGTCATTGTAGTGTAGTTCTTGGAAGACTGTTGTTTTTCATAACTGTGCCTAATGTCTTTATGGGAGGCTCTGAAGTGACATAAAAGATTTCAGTGTAGGAATTTGATATTACAAGCTCTTTCAGATTGTTTTTTGTGGTGTTTACAAAAACACTGGGTCTGAGTTCAAGAACTGGCACATTTACTGCTGACATCAGTCTGAGAGACACCAGTATAAAGTACACACATGTACATAAATATATATATATAAAATAATAAAATTACATTGCCACTTTCTATTAAAAAAAAAAAATGTGTACAAACTTTCTTCATTAAGGTTTTTCTTCCTTAGTTCTGCTCATTAATTGTCTGATGGCTTCTTCAGTTAGCACATGAGCCTCCCAGCAATGGCAAGGGAAGGAGTTGGGGGCTGTGCTCTGGCACACATGGTAATGTTTCTGCCTAGAGGGTCAGACATGGATTCAGCTGAACATTTTTCTTTGTACAGAAAATCTTTTGTTCTTGTGCCACTAGTGGTGTCGTGGGTGGTGAAATTTCAGATACCAGGACAAACCCCAGGAAAATAGTGGATGTAGAAGTAGGACCAAAATACATGAGAAGGACTGGGAGTTTGTTGTTCTGTCATCAGTCCAGTGTTCCCTTTGCTGGAGGTGGGAAGCAGAATAACAGGATCTGAGCTGCTGTGGTTAAGCAAGGGCAGGACAGAACTTCTCTCACTGTGGCACATGGAAAACCATTTGAGTTCATGTGGGCCTCACCAGCTGAGCTTGAGATGAAATCACAAGCACTCTGCTCACCTAGAGATAAATCTGACACAAGCAGCACTCGATGGCTAAAACTTGACTTTGCTCACAAAGAGAAATATTAAGGAATTTGAAAGCAGGTCTTGTGTTCCCAGAAGTTTTTTTCTGATGACTGAGGGCTGCAATTCTGGGCAAAGAGAACAGGAGAGTGAAGACACCAGTAGCAAATCTCGTATCAGGTTGGCATCACCTGTAGAGAGCCGAGGACACAACTCAGGGTTCAGCTTCACGGAGCAAAATGCAAGCACTGAAATGCTGAGCTCTGGCTTTTCTCTCACTGGAAAGCTGGGCTGTCCTGCTGGAATTAACCCAGGCTGACCCAGAATCACTCCTTAGGTGCTCTATAATCTAACACTGGGTCCACAATGTGAGCATGGCACCTGTTCTGCCATTAGGAGTTCAGCTGTGGTTGCTATAAATCACTCTTCAGCCCCACCAATTTTCTATCAATGTAATTGATTGTGTGCTTGTTTCTCTCTCCCAGAAATTCCATATAATCAATTATAGCACCCCAGTCACAGCAGTTGCTTTGGGAAATTTGTGAAATGACAAGAGACCTCATGCAAGCTGTACAAAATTACCAATTATGGAACTACACAATCTTTTCTAGGATGCCATAAAGTGTCGTCATTCACCCTGAAAGAGAATGTCTAAACAGATCGGTTTCTCATCAAATGCCATTGCTCAGGGATCTGAAGAATATGGAAATGCCTGAGTTTAAATCATCTGTATGCCTGAAACAGCATAAGAAATTAGTTCCTTGAGCTATTTTTATGAGTTTTTTTCCTAGCTTGCAGCTATGTCATGTATTATGGTGAATCATTAACTACTGACTTTTATTGCTAATCCTTATATTGCCCATTTTTACCTTTGGTGACATTTTTTGAATACGAGATTGTATAGAGCACAAATACTCATCAGATAATGCAATTACCTGCTTCCAGCGTGTCCCCAAGTTTAGTCTTTTGCTGAAGAAAAGACAGCAATAAACTGACCTTTATTTGTAGAATGCTTTGTGCTGTTCTTTGATTCCTTCCACAGCCTCACCTTCATGGGGAGTGATTTTCCCATCATTTGGGAGAGATGCACAATTCAATTCCTGCTACACACAAAATCCCCGCCGGTCTGCCCGGACCGGAATAGCTCCATCTGCAATGCCAAGCACTCTGCATTCCCTCCCTGTCACCAGGGAGGGGACAAATCAGCTCAAACTGATTCCTGTCAGGATAAGATTGGAGGGACAAACCTGTCTGCTTGCTACATTTCAATTGGGAACAAGTCAGGCCTTTAAACTCCAAAGCAAGTTCTTTTGTAATTTCTTCGTGCGGAAATGGAGATAATCAAATCTTTTTCTTGCCTGAGACAATGTAATTTTATGCTTTGATTTATTCTGGAGCATTTGGTTTATAGTTATCCCTACCCTCCAAGAGTCCTGTTGGAATTAAATAAAGCAGCAGATAACATCCCAATTAGAGTTTTCTGCGGGGAAACAAGATAAATAAAGGAAATTCTGCCAAAAAAAGAGATCCTTGATGAAACCTGGGGCTCACAGGTGTTTTAGCACATGGAACTCTTGGTGACAGTGACAAAATACAGATAAAACTGAGAATGTAAATAGAAAAATATGTGGCTTTAACTCTGCATGTGTATGGCTCAAACTGGGGAGAGATGCAGAAACCTTCATTGGGTCCACTTGAAGTCTATGGGTGTGGGATCTCCTGCTGCCACCAGAAAATGCCTGGCATGGCTAAAGGTTGAAGACAGGTCTCCTTCTGAAATGGTTAGTACAATAAAGTAAGAAAAGGGTTTTGAAGAGGGAATGAGACAGATGATGGAGACACCTTCATACCTGAAGAGAGGAACAAGGACAGCTGGGGCACAGCCTGGTCTGGTGCTCTCAGACCTCACCTTGTTCTGCGACCTGCCTGAGCTGTGCAAGACACTTCATATGATGACAAAAAGAATAAAAAGATGCTTTGGGGAAGGACATTCCTGGTAAAAATGGACAATGTCCTGTCCCTGCAGCAGGGCAGGGTGGCAGTGAGGGGGAGTGATGACTGGCAGGGCCGTTGGTGCTTTGCAAGACACAGCTGTCAGGGGGGCCAAGGGGGTTTTGAAGAGTTAATTTTGGCTTGTCACACATCAGACAGGTATCCAAATCCTGCTTAAATTTCTCCTTTGAATCTGTCTTCTGCAGAGAAAAGGACCAATAAATGTGTGCAGAAGGATGTAGCTGTGTTTTTGGTTGCTCCTTTTCAGGAACCTTTCAGCATTACTTACGACTCAGTTCATCCTCATCTTTATATTCAGAAAGGCTTCACAATATTTTGTTATTTAAGGAAAGTGAAAAGACCCTGTTGAGTTTCAGACAGGTGTGCATTAATATTGAGTGACTTGATTTAGATTGACACTTTGAGATGCTTCGGTTAAACTTCAGCTCTCTGAAACAAAATGTTTTGTTTCAATTTTTTAAGGAAATGACAGCAAAAATTGAACTCTATGGAAAATATTTAGCTGGAAACTTTACAAGTATCTCTTCTTTCAGCTGAGTTTCTGGGGTTCATGTGTAGGGGCTCAGATTCAATCTAAGTCTGTACATAGATGATATCTTTGTTCTTCCTTCTCTGTGCCAATACCACCATGGTAGTCAGGGGACCAAGGAATCAAGGAATTCATCTAAGTTTATCCAAAAGAAAAGAAAGAAAAAACTTTTTTTTTTTTTTTTTTTTTGTTAAAGGAGTCTATTTCAGCTGGGAGGGCTGCTGCATGTAGCTGGTTGCAGAGGACAGGAGTCTGGAGCTGGAGGCAGGGGTAGAGCAGGACGATCCCAGGCAGAGCAGGGATCCAGATTGGTGTGGGGTCAGGGCTGGAGGGCACAGCAGTGGGGTGGGAGGTGCTGGGCTCATCACCTGGGATATGTGATATACACAGATGTGTTTTGGTCTCCAGATCTTGCTAGGCCAGTTCTCAAAAAGATAATAACTGTGCTTAAAATACTGACTCATACTGAAGCTGAAGTTTCAGTTGTTTTGAGGTGGCGGATGTAAAACTAATAAAGAAGGTGAATTTGAGCTTAATTTAAAGACAAACCTCATCATAAGCACTTGTCCTGCCTTGCAAAGGGTAAGGCAGGCAGCTCAATCTGCTCACAGATGCAGCAGCAAGGCTGGGAGTATTATGCAGTAGATGGTGGGTAATGATGCTTTAAGGGAGTGAATATAACATTTTTGAATTTTCACAGCTCCCCTTTTTGTTCTTTGTGGACAGGAAAACAATTAGACCTGCAAAGCTCTGTGGTGAGGCTCTGGGATAAAGCGACATATCGAATGCCTTTTCTCACAGGGAGGTTGAAGCCTTGTGGGTAAACTTTTAAATAAACAGAAGATTTATTCACAGTAGTTGGGTGCTTTTGTTCCAAACTGAAGGCATCCTTTTAATAAAAATTATCCAGTTCCTTCTTCCCCCGTGGGCTCTGAGGGTGTGTGTCCGCAGGGGCGAGCGCAGGGAGCGCCTTCCCTCTGGCTTTGGATGCCTCACAAGTCTTTCTGTGTGTGCCTTAATAGTCCTCTGAGGGAACTGAAGTCTCATTCTGTGTGACTCTGAATTTAAATCCAGGTCACAGAGATGTTAAATAGCAAATGACACATTTACTGTGCCGCCCAGCTGCCTTTTGTAATGCAGCAGGAATGCTTTCTGAGCAGGGACAGTATGCCAATATTAACTTATATACAGGTTGTTTTGTTGTGGAAGCTAAGGTTAAAAAATAAGGGGGAAAAAAAATCAAGGGATGCTGCTCACATTTAAATAGCTACTTATTGCCCTTGCACCTTCTCTCCTGAAGTGCTAATGCACTTCCCTGACTGAAGAATTCCTAAAACATTAATTCTTTTCAGTTCAGACCTTTGTATTTCCGTTTATTATACAAAAAAAAAAAAAAAAAAAAAAAAAAAAATTAGAAAAAAAAAAAAAAAAAAAAAAAAAAAAAAAAAAATTAGAAAAAAAAAAATCCTTAAACCATTCTGGTTTCCAGGTCACCAGAAATCAAAATGATGCTGTCAATATGCTATTCTAACTCCTGTGCTTAGCTAAAAACCCAAATTACATCTTCGGTTTATGGTCCTGTCTGTAATATTCTCCTTTTGTGAAGGCACATACTTTCTTTCTCTGGGAGGAAAGTGGTTTGTCAGAGGCTGCTGCATTATTGCAGCCTTGCAAGGAGATAATGAAGTTGAACACCTGCGTTCTGTACAAAAAGGCTTTGATCAGGCAGATGGAGAATGTGTTCCCGGGCATCAAAAAGGCTCATCACAGGATAGAAAAGATGGGAATATTGGGGTATTTGCTACACAGATGTCCTTTCTGGAACAGTATTGCTAAATACATACCCAAACAGCAGCTAAATGGACTTCTGACCAATAGATGGAGACAAAAAGTGTTTTTGTTCATTAACCTGCTTTGTTTCTCTGAAGAGGTCAGTTTACCTGCAGGTCCTTCTCTGGTAGTGAATTTGTTCAAAGTAGGTGGGTAGGTGAGCTTGTTCCTTTTTTGTCTTTGCTGGTGTTTGGGTTTGTTTTTGGTTGGTGTTTGTGGTTTTTTGTCGTTTTGTTTGTTTGTTTTCCAGTGACTGCTTAGAGGAGGGATTTAGCTCTGCTGGTGGTTTCTCAAGTGCCTCAGTTTGTTTTCCCTTAATTCATAATGCTGTGGAACAGCGTTTTGGGTTCATGACTTCAGGTTTGCTTCAGTTTTGGGACAAGCACAAGCTAACAGTAATTAGGTTTGTCCTCTGTTTTCTTCTCTGTGCATTAATTTAAAAGTTAATCTCATATTGCAACTTACCCTCTTCTGAATATCTCTGCTTTCTAGGACTGTTACTGCCACATTTTAGTTAAAACTTCCCTTTTCCAATCACCATGGGTTCACCCCTTTCGTATTTCCCAGGTGTTCTAATTGTCACTTTTCAAAACCACAAATTTGTTCTCAAACCCTTATTAAGCACTGACACTGTTGTTTTATAAACCTAATGTAGATTAATGTGTGCTAAGGAAAAAAAAAATACAAAAACCCTCAAGACCAGTACTGTTCTGCCATCTGTTGATTTTGTTTTACTGTGCTGTAGTGAATCAGTACCTATTTCTGATCCTTGAATCTAAATATAATTTTGGTTTACTTTTGATTTCCTGAAAACCCAAATTACTGTGTTTAATTTATAAATTGCTTCTTATATATTCTGCTCATGGCTGGTGAATATAATTAACATTTTCTTGCGAAAAACCTGTACCTATATATATCAAGGCCATGACACGCATTATTAATTTAAAAAAATGATGAGGGTTGTTGGTTTTGCAAATATATAAATAGCTTTCAAAAAATGTGCCATAAAGCTTCACATTCCCTTTATAAATATATTTATTTCGTGTTTGTTAGGAAGGGGATGTGGGAATACTGCAGTAGTATTTTAAGTATCACAGTAGGATCAAGTTAATGAGACCTGGAATCACTGTTTGGTACTGACCAGCCTTTCCCTCACACAGCTGATTTCAGTCCTGTGTGAAAAAATTTTGTATCAAAATATAATTCCTAACCTAGGACCAAGGCAGTCTGGCAGCTCTATCTTTTCACTGTTAATTACTTCTCCACACAAACCACTTTGGATTTCATGTGATCATCGCTCTGTTCACAGGTTGGCAAATAAACCAACCCACTCCAACAAATTTGAGAAAGTAAAGACAAGAATAATCTGTGCAAGCAGGGTTATAATCTGACTCCCTCGAGTGACCTTTTGAAAACATCCTTGTGCCTGTGGTGCAAGTCAGTTGTTAGTCCTGCTCCTCTTGGTAAGTTGCTCCTGGTTGTTCTGGGTCTTTTAGGATTGTCATCTTGCCCGTTTTTCCAAGGCCTGGATCCAGTATCTGTATGAATTCCCTGGCAACAGAAAGGAGCTTACCTCCTACTGCCCATTTTTTCATAATTAACTAAAAATATGAGATTTAAACACAGAGACAATTTTGAGCTTATCAAACAAGCAACAGAAGTCCCTTAAACACAACTAGGTTTTTAATTACCCACTTACTATTGATCTCAGGCTTCAGTAATGTGCAGCAGCAGCAACAGCACATTATTCTGCTGGGTAAGGATGTAAATTTGAGAGAATGAAACATTTTCAAGTATCTGACTCTTGTTCCTGGAGCTGTATTTTCCTGTTTTCTCCCTGGCAAGGATTTCTGATGGATTTTCTTATTTTCTTGGCTAGATGGCAGATCCTTGAAACCTTTCTTATCTGGCATGCACAAACAAGGTTTTTCTTCAACATGAAATATTCATAGAATAAAACACTTACAAAGATGTTAAAGGACACAGAACATTTAGTCCCAGTCCAAACCTTTCCAACATCATTTAACCCCATAAGAGTGGAATTCTCCTGGGTCTTACCATAGAGTTGTGAGTCATAAATAAAGTAATAAGCTTCAAAATTGTTGCTCATTTAGCCCTAAAGGCTAAAACCCTGCGTGAGGGGTTTCCTTAAAAATAACTTCAGGTAAACCTGACAGGCTGTCAATGCAAAGTTTTAGCTTGTTTTCTAATGTACTCAACACTCAGTTTTCTGAGCATTATCATGCTAAACTAAATTTGGCCATGAACAAGCCCAGATCAACTGGGGATTTGATTAGGACAAGAAAATTAATTGTTACTGGGATTTAGAGTTGATTTGAGCCCACTAAAGAGAGGGTAGCCCTATATTTCACCTTGATTAAAGAAAAAATCCAGTCAGGTATTATACAATTACAGCAAAAGTGACATCATGATTTATTGTGTCAAACCATTTCTTTCTTCTTACGGCACCACAAAGGTCAGTGAAAAGCAAGGCTGCTGCTTAAGATCAAGAAAGAAACTGGTAGTGTGAATAAAAGCCGTGAATGCCATTTTTAATTTTCAGTGTCCCTGCTTTTGTGGCAGGGAGCCAGACCATAACATTTCACTTGCTTTTAAAAAAAATTATATTCAATTCTTTTTCCAGTTGAACTCCCTGGAGGGTGGGGGTCAGGGTAGAAAAAAATATTTGCAAACTTTTTGTTATGACAGAACCTGATCTGATG
This sequence comes from Cettia cetti, assembly GCA_013401135.1. Taxonomy (NCBI): domain Eukaryota; kingdom Metazoa; phylum Chordata; class Aves; order Passeriformes; family Sylviidae; genus Cettia; species Cettia cetti. The sequence goes on from VZUI01049556.1 coordinate 101,283, forward strand.
GGACTCCTGGAAATTTATGTATTTGTTTATTTACTCATTTTAATGCAGTTTTGTGGCCAAAGGGTTGCTTCAAAAACCTTGCAGTGGCACATGCTGGCACTGCCCTACACTGTTATGGAAATTGTTTCTTCCAACTTGTAGTGCAGTTGGAAAGCAGGAAGAACACCAGCAACCTGTGCTAAAATAATTTGTAAATCCATATTATTTATAAATTAAGAGTATAAATAGCAGAGGAAGTGACTGGCAAGCATCCAGCATCGACGACACTTGAGCAGGTTGTTCTTCTGAAGCGAACTGCTCAGTTCTTAAGACCATTAGTAGTGTGACTTTAACAGAGTCTTGGTGACACAGAATTACAGAAGCCTTTTGATCCTTAAGTAAGTACCTCACTTTAATTACTTTTGCGCATTTCTAATGGTAAATGTGATTATCTTTATTGTGACGCTGTCTGTAGGATGGGAGTGGCACAATTTTCCTGCCTCTTTTTTTCCAAGCTTCCAGAATGTTTTTAAAGCAGCGTCTTTCCATGCCGGACACTGGAGCATGGTGAGCACATACACCAAAGGTCATGGAGGTCAACAGTCATTTTTCAGCTGACTGCAGTGATCTTTGATGTGCTTGGCAATATTTAACTTAAGTTTTCCAATGCTGTTGCTCCTGCATGTCAGGCTCTGGAGCTGCAGTGCAGGAAGACTGAAGCAAGTCAAAACCCCCGATTGTGCTGTAAAAACAAGCAATCAGTAAAGTGCTAGAAAATCCCATTTTGGCAAGGAAACACTCCAGCTTTGTTCTTTGGTGTTATGATGTGAAGGAAAGCCCTCAGCAGTGCTATAAATTTGTGTTACACGAATGTTTATCTCCGTACCTCTATGCATGTCGTGTATAATTTGAAACACAGTCCATGCTCTTTTCTCACACATTTGTCTCTTTGCCCCTCACAGTCTTGTTTTTGCTTTTGTTTTTTTTTTTTTTTTACAGGAGGTCTCAATTTCCTACAGGCTTAGGTGATTCAGATAAATTAAAACAAGCATCTCCACAGACAGTGTTATTTCAGTTCATGTGACATATTCCACTTTACCGCAGATTGCCTGTGGTGCACAAATCTGTTACTGGTGGTAACGAGTTCCTGTGTCCACAACTTTAATCTGTTTTTTAAAAAATGGATTTAAACCAGAGTATAAATGATTTATGAGGTTTACAAAGTCTTTCCACTACTTTAGCAAGATTAATTTAAAATCACGCTAAGTCAAGTAACAACTTGTGGTAGATAAGGCCTTATTCTTTCCCTATCTTTCTCTTTCACATGTCCCTTGTTCTTATAATCTCTTATGACTATGTATATTGCATGACATATTTTGGTATAATTTAACAACAAGAACTTCTGAGCTTTTTCCCTGGAAGCTGCAGGAAATGGCCAGATTTTTGAAAGAAGATAGTTTTAGCTTGCTGTTTTAAAAATAGTTCTTGTAGTACCTAAAGCTCATGGAAACTGCCCACATGCCCAGTCAGCCAAATGTCTAGGAAATGTCTCAGTCTTTGAAATCCAGAACACAGGGATTCAATTTATGCTCATGTTTTGATAACTTGCTGAAACTTAATTGACTTCAGCAATTTCAACATTTGGGAAGGGAAATAGGTTGGCTTCATAATATTGGTGCACGAGTCCCGTGATCTGTGGGTGGAAACTTCATATTCAAAGTTGACAGTCCTAGGGATATTTGCTCATGGAGTTTGTCTAGTTGGTGCATGTGTGATGGGAATAATGTGGTTGTGGAACAGGAAATTATTAAACAGCTCTTATAATGGAAATAAAGAGAGGGCTATGAAATCACTGTCAATTGAACATAGCCATTTCTAGTTAAGCAAAGTAAAAGGAATTAAGGAAGGAATCTTAACTTCCAGTAGTTGTACGTAGTGATGTCTGTGCTGAAGAGAGCCAACTGCACTGGCTTCCAGCCCATTCTGTTCACACCCTGCTTCTTTGGCCTGGCCCTTAATCCTGCTGCTGTCACCTCTGGAGAACAAGGGGCAGAAGGCCAAGAGTGGCCTCACATGTTATATAAGAGGCATCTTTGGATTTAAAAATGCTCAGGAAAAAGGCTTTTATTTAGCTCATCCAGTAGTGCTGAGGACAGGCTCTGCCTCCTGAATCCCACCAGCTGAGTTCACAGGGGAACCTGAGAGGTGCTTTGTGAGTTTGAGCTACTGTGCAGTCTGTGGGAACAGGGGATTAGAAGTAGGCCGTAGTAAGGATTGTGTAGGGAAAGTGGGAGGGCTGAACAGGTAAAATTGGGAATCTGGTGTTACATTAATTGTGTGGCACCAGGGAGTAGGATGCATTAGCATCCATGGCTTAGCATCCCTGGCTTTTTTTTTTTTTTTTTTTTTTTGAGCATCTTAAACCAGACTCTGATGCCCTTAGCAAAAGTGAACAAATAATACCCAAACTATCCTCCAAAGAGTCAAACACTTTTCAAGCAAATACTGACAAAAAAAAGTTCAGAAAAAATATGTAAAAAGTGTAACTCTTTTCTGGGAAGAAAAAACAAACAAAAAAAACCCAACAAAACACCAAAGCTAACAAACTTTTCAAAATTTCTTAAGTAATGCTTTCACCTCCAGGCTGTCTGTGTGGGATTCAATGAGTCTAAGCTAAAAATCAACATCTACATGCAGTGAGTGTGTCTCATCTGTCATGCCCAGGGGAGATTTGATCAGAGAAGCCATAGAGCCCTGGGGAGTGGCTGGCCATGGTGTTACTCTGCAAATTCCTGTGTCTCCACTTGCTGGATCTCCAGTGGCAATGGATTTCAGGCATCTGGTTCACAGACAGGCTCATGAATTCCAACATGGAAATGTAATGTTCTTGTACTGTGGCTTTCTGGACATGACCTCAGCCAGCCATGCTATTTTGGAGCTTATAAACTTTTAACTCCCATCTTAATGAAGTTGAGCTAGTAGAAAGTCCGATATAAATAATTTAATAATGTGTCTGGATGAAATGGCTGCTATCTAACTGGTAGAATAACACAAGTGATTAAATTAAATTCAATATACACATTAGCCACTGAACTACACAGCCATAAAAGAATGAAGAGTGTGGTCTAAAGAGTTGTCTCTTTTCCTCCCACAGCTTTATAATTATATCTTCAGGGAAATGCCACAGCTCAGCATTTAACGATCTGCCATCAGAGACATTTATGAGGAGATTTTCAGGGAAGGAGAGAGTTGAAGGTGTCTTTTGTACCAAAAAAAGCAGTCATTGAATACTCTGGTAATCCCTGCTGAGAGGAGCATTGATCCATATATTTACATATCATCTGAGGTTAATAATTCTAAGTTTTTCCTCAAAGAAATTCCACAACAAGGTCACGATCTCCCAGGAATTGTTTGGAAAATAGAGCATAAATCTTGGGCAATGTCAATCTGTCACTGCCCTACAGCAGGTTTGTAGGATTTGAGAGAGCACAGCTGATCAGTTCAGGACACCGTGTTCCATGGGGAGTGGCTCTGGCAAAACCCAGCCCCTTTTCAACGCTGACACACAGGGTGCCCTGGAAAAAGGGGGAGACATTTGCTGTGTAGGAAGCGGTGGAATGAAGTACTGGTGAAGATTAACAGATGGTTCAGAGTAAACAAATGGAAAAATTAGCAAAATACTTTTTCTAGTGGCAGACTATAAATCAAATTGAAATATCCTGAGTAGCTGTAGGTGGTATGGATATGGAAATGTGACTGTTACTCTGAAGGTAGAAACTAAAAGTCTGGATGAAAACTAATGTGTTAAAGGCTCAGCAGGAGAAAGTTCCAACTTAAATACATATCTAATTTCCCGAATGGACAAGGAAAAATCCAGGTTTTGGCTGTTAAGTCTCTCCTAGACATTTCAAAATATGGCTTTCATAACTATTCATCTCTTAGAGCAGACTGGATTGTCCAAATGGATTCTCAGATACAGGAAAAGATCAAGTACCCTTAAGAAGAAAAAGACAAACAGATCTGTGAGTGCATTTATTTGAGTCACTTAAATGTTCAATAAGAGTTGAAGCAGTCTCTTTAATTAAGTTGTATGCACTCCTAATCTAGTGAGACAGGGATTTTCAAGGGGATATTGTCAGATTCCGAGTGAGGTGGTAACAGCAACCCACTGCTTTGTCATTTATAGTGGCCCTTTATCACCTGCATTCGTCCCAGCATAGGCGGTCAAAGACATGAATCACACTCTTCTGAACTTGCAGCAAAAATCAAAATACAGCATGCTATTACCTTTTATCCCTTTTTCAGGTGTTAGCTCCTACTGACCTTGTTCTTGGACTGGAGCCTCACAGAGTAGTTCAGCTGTTTGTGTGAGAGATGCTCTTTTCTTTTGAGCATCCTCTGCTGCAGCCCGTGAACAGGAGAGTCCCTCATCACTGCTAGGATTTTGCAAAGAGGGAATTACCAAAAAAAGCTGGTTTAATTTCAAGCTCCATTAGACACAGTGTTTGCCAAATGGAAGAAGACCAGATTGTTTGGAAATCTTGTTCTGAAACCTCCGTGTTGGTATTAAAAATCAGAAAGAGTAGGTGGTAATAAACAGAAATCACGTAATGTATCGTCTGAATCACTCCCTTTAAATCACTTTGACTATTTTAATTTGTATTTTTTTCTTGTGGAAATGTAAAGTACTTACTCTGGGACTATTGATTACAGAACTGTAGTACTAGCCTGGGATTTCCAGTACTAGGTTGTTGAAATCAGTATTTGAATGACTTGAAGGTAATTAGGCTATGTATAAATATATATATATGTGTGTACATACATAAATTTTCCTTAACTTTGCTTTATTCTTCTTTTAAAATGTATGCATGGCACTTTATGATGTGAACATAGCAATTAGGGGAAAGAAATAATATAATTAATAAGGAGAAAAGCTGATTTGAATCTATTATTTTTACCATGAATTTTAAGTGGCAAGATTTCATTCCTCCGCCTACATGCTGTAGTGGTTCTCTCCACAGAGAGCTTTTTCCCCAGGAAGATCTATATTCAAGCCTCATCAGATGAACTGCCTCTGTGATACTGATGTGCTATTCCTCCTGCAAATGTGTCATCACCGATGCTGGGGCTGAGGGCTCCTGCCCAGGCACTGAGAGCTGGCTCCTGTTCACTTGGTTAAATGGTGTTTTACAATTTCACATTTCTACTCAAATGACAAAGTCATACTCAAGTTCTTAGGGTTCAGCAAAAGTTATCTGCTTGTTTTGTGTCCAGCTCAAGTATCTGCCAGGGAAGTTGGCAGAGGCTGAACACAAGCATTTGTGGCCAAAAGTGCTGATGGCACCTGCTTATATCAGCAATAGTGTGGCCAGCAGGACCAGGGCAATGACCATCCCCCCCTGCACTGGGCAGTGGTGAGGCCACCCTTTGAGTCCTGGGTCAGTTTTGTCTCCTCACTACAAGGAAAACATTGGAGGGCTGGAGTGTATCTAGAGAAGGGAGCAGAGTTGGGGAAGGGTCTGGAGCACCAGGAGCAGCTGGGGGAGCTGAGGGGGCTCAGCCAGGAGAAAAGGAGGCCCAGGGGAACCTTATCAGTGTCTCTAACTCCCAAAAAGGATATTATAGTGAGGTGAGGTCGGTCTCTTCTCCCAGGTAACAAGCACTAGGACAGGAGAAAATGGCCTTAAGTTGTGCTGGGGGAGGTTCAAGTTGGATATTAGGGAAAAATTATTCTGTGAAAGGTTTTCAGGCACTGGAATGTGCTTCCCAGGGAAGTGGCAGCGTCACCATCCCTGGAGGTGTACAAAAGATGTGGAGATGTGGTATTTGGGGACACGGTTGCAGTGCTGGGCTTGGCAGTGCTGGAGGAATGGTTGTCCTTGATCTTAGATGGTTTTTCCAGCCTAAATGATTCTATGATTCTGTGTTCAGTAATTAATGTAGGAAATATCTCTCTGGCTGTACTAAGAAGCAGGTCAGGTCTCTGCTCTGATGTGTGGGTTCAATTGATCCAGCAGGCAGAGTGATGGATAAAGAGGTGTGTGAACTCATCCTTGCAGGTTGGGCTGATGCTGTTGGCTGTGGTGTGGGCCCCAGTGCCATTTGTAGGCCTGCCAAGACCAGGAGTACCTGTCAGGCATCTGAGCTGCATGGCTCTAGTCTCTATTTTAAAAATTTTCCCCACAAGAGCTATTACCAGAATTGCCAATACTAAAACTACCTTTGGTTTGGAAAATGAGAACCCTGGTGATGCAGGATCTCAAGCCACAGCCCCATTGTGGGGCGAGGGGGCCCCAGCATGGAAGTGTTGCCACATGTGAGGTGAACAAGACAAGCAGGAGAGTTAAATTAGTTCAATGCATCCGATTGAAGTTGAATCTGATTTAAAATAGATATGCATTTGTGTGCTTGTTTGTTAGGAGAGATGGGATCAGTTGCCAGAGCCACCCGTGGGGGCTGCGCCGGCCGCCCACGTGCGGTGTTGATATGCAGTGCCAGCAGCAGGCTGAGCGTCACGGAGTGCCAGGGAGTGAATGTCAGCTCGTTTAATCTCTGTCAGCATGGGCCTCCCTCACTTCATCCGCTCAAAAGAAAGTTTTAAAGGATGTGATTAAAGAAATGTTTTCAGGATTCACTGGAGGAAGTGTGTTCCTGGGTCTCTACCAGCTCTAGTTTAACCCATGGCTCTCCAGGCAAGTGATTTAGTGTCACCTGCAGTGCCAGGGATGGAGCATTTAGTTTTTATTGTGGCTGGAAATACAGTGATTGCTCTGTAACTCAGGAGGGAAATAGCTCTGTGAGTGCTGGGCACTGTTGAAAAAGTCAGTGTTTACCATGAGGTCAGAAATCTGTAGCTGGTGCCAGATCCCTCCTTGTCTTCACTTAAATTCTACATTTTCTGTTCAGGTATGTGTACATGGGTATCTGTATTCCCCTCTCTCTCTCTCCCTCCCTCTTTTTCTGTGCATGTATATCAAGGTTAGTAAGGAAAGAAATTGCCATAGTCTCATATAAAGAACTTTAAAATAAACATTTTTCTGAGTCTAGCATGAAACAAGCAATTCTCACCACTTTAGTGCTTAATTTTTTTGAAGTTCTGACGGGTCGTTATGAGAACGTGCTGCATACCTTGGCATGTTTGCATTTGTCAAATCCTTTGGATGCTGCAGGGAGACAGGAGACTTTTACAGCTCCTGTAGCCTTTCCTACAGAAGCCTCCTCTCCCATAGCAGTGATTTCTAATTCCCAGGGAGCGGAAGACGGCACACACTGCTCGGCTTTATTGCAAGGCACTGCACCAGCTGAAGAAATGGATCCACTCATTCAGGACAAGTAAGCAAATTCAGCTGGCTGATGAAAGGAAGCCTAGACAACGGTGTTCAAACACTCACTCCCATTTCCTCCCCCCCGTCCCCAGATGTCTGGTTTCAGTTTTAAAACATAATAACATTTCATTAAGGAGTCATAGCAACCCCTCACTAATTTGTGAAGAGTACATCGTGAGCTACATTCTGTACTTATCAACATTTGAGCACTTTAGATCTTGTTTCATCTCATTAGTGGATGTTTATGGGACCTGAGGGTTTCAGCACACTCTGACAGCTGCACCACCACAGAGATGTCATTTCAAAGACCTGGATATTGAAATTGCTGGTTCTGGAAAAAAATTAGCCACGGGATGGCATTTACAGGAAACGGCAAACCAGAAGAATGTGTCGTGTTGGAAATTTCTTGATGTTAACCTCAGAAAGAGAAGGAAATCTGCTCTCCCACTCTGCTTCTCCATTTTACTGGACCTAAGTCTTTTTCCCCTAAATGCTCCAGTTAAGTTCTTGCAGGATTTAATTTGTATGAAAATAAGTGTTCTTTTTCCTCCACTAACTCTATTAAGCAGTGCACCATTTAGTAAACTGTCAGTAGCATCTGTTGGAGAAAAGGCAAGTAAAATACTGAGACACAAGGAGGTAGTTTTTCCAGATTATTGATACGTAGTTTCACAAATTTATGAAAAAATTCCCATGGCACATGATTTATTTGGAAATAAATCCACCAGTCTGCTTTTTGTGGCTTTGTTTCTAATATTGCTTTTCTTCCCCATCACAATGTAGGGTTTTCTCTGAAATGCACTAACAAATAGGAAAAACAAATCTAAGTGTGAATGAACAGTGTGATGTAAACGATGGAGCAGGAAATGGCATCTTAAATTTGTTTACAGTATGCTGTAAATCAAAGCATAGGAAACTGCTTTAATAACAAGCAGTTGATAATCATGTTAATTAGGAAATCACAGGAAAAAACTGTGCCACTTGTGTGATAATTGCCTTATTAACACTGCATAGACTGTATTCATTTTTCCAGTATTATTGTGGAATTCACATTCACATGTGCTTTTGCTAAAATGGTGGGGATTTGTTTCATTATAGGTGGAGCCTTGGTGCTATCAAGGGGAGAAGATAGCTGGTAGGGTCCTTAAAAATCCCTGCCAGAATGGAAATGCAATGAAGATCAATATCAGATCTTATCTGAATAAATGTTTCTGAATTTTACAGTTCCTACCTGGCAAACTGTGCTTATGAAATAATAACTTTACAAATTAGAAATCTCTTGCCTCATTCATCAAGTGTAACTACACAAACACTGCATGAGATTGTGACCAGTTTCTATGCATGAGTCGCTGGGCACCGCATGGTTTTGATGGGAAATAGAAAACTGAGGGTGCTCTGAGGGGACTTGGATTTGATAGAAAAAAGGCAATATTTGATTTCAAAAGGCTGAAGTACAGATTGAAGCAACACCAATGCTTCTTTTCCCTGCTGCTGCTAAGTACCAGCACATCATCCTCCAAGAGCTGCTGGAGCTGTCAGAGGTCACAGCAGAGAGGCCCCAAAACCCTCTGTGAGGCCAAGGCTGCCAGGGATGCGGCAGAGGATGTGCTGCAACTCCAGCATCGCATCGGCGGCTTTCCCCTCCCTCACGTGAAGGCAAAGTACTTTGCAGGTGCTGGATGGTTTTGGAGAGGGTGAAATTGCTGCATTTAGTCCACCACACACATTTCCAGCAGTTAGGTCAAGCTGACACTGGTAGTTTTGCTGAGAGGACCCTGCTAATTGGAACCAGCCCAGCTCAGTACCTGTGTCCTGCTGGAGTGGCCGTGCTGCGAGCCAGGCAGCAGCTGAGAACATCTTCAGGATCCATTTTATCTGTGTTTCCTGGTTCCTTTATTCAGCTGTACTTACACAAGGGTAAAACTGTGTTCCTAGAGCTGTCTGGCAGCACAGCTTTCCAAGCTTGGGGTTTTTTTAATGTTACTTGAAGCAAAGTGCTTCCCTTTCTGCCGTGCAGAGCTGAATGTCATTCTGCCTCTGGAGCAGAATGGCAGCATTGCACACACCCACACTTGTGCCATTCCTGTATCATCCTCATGGAGACATCCAGGCTATGGGCATTGGAACAGTTTGAGAGATCCACAAGGAACCTTCTCAAATGGAAGCTGAAGGCTGTTCCTCAGGCAGGATTTGGGATAAAATGTAAGGGTTTTTTTCTCTGATCAAGATGTAAACTTGATAGGAACAGTTGTAGCTCTGCCTGCAAGCAAAACATTCTGTTTCCATTGCAGGCTTTCAGCTTGATGGAGGATCATAAGCAAAGGGAATCAAGGAAATAATGAGGGAAAGGATTAACATTTTAGGGAAGGTTTGTGCACCTCTTCATCTTTAGACTTTTGCCCTGCATTGCCATAGGTTGTCCAATAGCATTTCCTTCCAGAACTGGAGAATTCCATCACTCTGACTCTGTGGCCTGACATAAACAAACCTTGCTTAGGTGATCAGCCCCTCAGAACCAAGGGAAGATGCCTTTCTCTGATCTTTTTAGGGGCGAGAGAATTTGCTGCAAGCGCCTGGATAACCTAAAGGGACCAAACATTAAATTTTATCTTGAGCTTGTATTGCTTGTTGTCAAGTATTTTCAGTAGTCCAGGGCAAGTTAACAGAGTTACTTCTGAAGAACAAGAGGGCATCAAGGCCCTGGAATGGCTGCTTTTAAAGGCTGTTTGGAGGACTTTTCTTTGGCCAATATCTTGTGTGTGTGGAGTGTGTAGTCCTTGACAGCCGCCACTGATTTTTGCTCTTCATGTTGGCAGTTGTATCACCTGATGATGCTAAAGGGATTTTCTCCCTTTGTCTGTGCTGGCTTCCCTCTGTTCTCAGAATCACACCTCTCCTTCTCACTGTCCTTTCCCAGTATTTTTCCTTGCTCTGTCCCTGGTGTGTGCCATCTGGAATTCATGATGGGTCTGTCTGCAGTGCTGTCCAGGGGCTGAGAGGATGTTTCCAACAGATGCTTGGAGAATCATGGCAGGAATGTGCAGGGTGTGCTCCAGATCTATGGTGCTGGTGGCTGTTGGGAGGGCAGGGTCTATCCTGCACCTCCAGGTGTCCAGATGGGAGAAGCCAATGGGCCATGCTGGTAGCCAGCACTGTCTCCCCTCCACAGAGTATCCCACTACTGGACTTATGCTAGGAAAGATTTATAACCCCTTCAAAAGCACTAATAAAAAATATTCTTGTAGGTAAATTTGCCACACTTAAAGCATGACTTCTTATCTATAATCATATCTTAATCTGCTTTTGCAAAGTCTGCCTTTGTCTGAAGCATTTGTCCTTGGCCACGGTCCATCCAGTGCAGCATCCTGGCTGCCTGGATTTGATTAAGTAGATGACTTATATCTTCTTTACTGTGTAGTGATAGTCTGATCTGGACACCAGCTCAGCAGACACTGAGGTGTTTTATTGGAATCAGAACATGCAAAAATGTACTGCTGGACTGCCTTAGACAAAGTCCTTTGGTGAGCTGAAATTGAGGAAGGAGCAGGAGGTGCCTCAGGGTGTGATTGACTGCTCCATTATGAATCAGCTGGAGTGACTGGAGCCACGGAGATGTCACAGTGCTGAAGCTGCTCCCTCGCCTTGCGTTACAAACTCAGCCAAACAGGTTTTTCAGTTGTTTTATGATTTTGCCATGTTGATGCTGAGCAAGGGGAACAGGCACAGATCTCATTTCCTGTTGTTATCAATAGCAGTGACAGTTCATAACTCCCCAGTGATTTAGATAATACTTTTGTTCATTTTTTACTTTCATATAAATGAACCAAAAGAACTGGCAATAAGCACGCAGTAGGCAAGAGCATCCTGATGCACATCACGTGCATCAGGATTTATACAGTGATTGCAGTAGTAAAAACAAGGGAATATTCCAGTTTAAATCCACTCTCTACTTTGATCTGGCTCACCTACATGGCAAACAATATTTCTTCTAGCTATGAGATAGATGTCACCTTTTATAAAGGTATGAGGAAAACCAGTAATTGTTGCAGTCAACGATGACATTTGTCATATCCCATTTAGTGAACTCAATCTCTTTACTCGTTCACAGTGGTGTTTGTGAAATCCTTGATGTCTGACACATTGATTTGTCTGTGTAAAAAGCAGAAATACCTGACACTTGGCACAGAACAAGATTTCCCAGCAGGTGTACAAGCTGCAGGTCCTTCAGGGCCATGTGGTGAGAGTTTCTTTAGCTGCAAACCAGAGGATGCATGGAGGGGGTGGGGGAGGCCTCATCCTGCCATATCCATCTCAGGAACTGGAACTGCCAGCAGGTCCCATGTCTGAGCAAAGCCTTACAGCTCCCATAGTCTTTTTCTCATGGAGAAAACTGTTTATCTAAGGCCTCTCAGGTTAAAAAAGCACTAATATATAAATGCTGGGATTTTGGTTTAATAATAAAACTGACTCAATTGAAGTTTAATATCTCATTCCATGCTGAACAGAGTCCCCAAACTCATATTGTGCTGCTTATCTAAATAGCAAAATACTTTTTTTTTTCTGGTTTAAAGGTCTAGTAAATAGATATTAGCTGATTTTAAGATACATGTACTTCATGCTCTGGTGTAAAGAAATTGTATTCTTCCCAGTTCTGTTTGAGTGCAATTCTACAGAGTAATGTTTCTCCTGCTCAGATAATATTTTTTCCCTTTAAATGTTTAATCTGGGGATGTCATTTGACTTCTTTCTCCATTTAGGGCACCAGTACAAGTCATGCTGTGCAATGCACATTTTACATGGTATTCTGCTTTCACAGAAAGCTAATGAACATGAGCATTTGGGATTCATTGAAAATGGTCTACTTAATGTGGTGCTTCTGTAGGAGAGATAGTCCTTTCCAAAAGTTACTGCTTCTCCAGTCCTTGCAGCTATTCGTGTCAGATACACAGGGGAGCGCTGGCAAGGACATGGAGTACACTGGCTTTTTTTAGTGCCAAAACGACTCTAATCGATCTTATTTATTCTTTACACTAACATTCAACAGGAAGAAAAGCTCCAAATTCAGACTTGTAGCAGCAACTTCATTAGAGCATAAGGAATACAGAGAACTTCAGTGCTTGGGACACTTCTTAAGAAACTTTTCAAAGTATTTCCATGTCAACAGGATTCTAACTCTGATCTTATTCTTTCTGAAGCCCACAGTGACTTTCCCATTAAATTCACTGGCTCAGCCTTGGCTGTTAATAAAGGAGGATTGTCCTTCGTACTAAACCTTTCAGCCCAGATCACTGCAAAAGTGGTATTACTGTGATTAAGAAGATCCAGGCCAAGACTATTTAACTGCTTAATCTTAAAGATGAGATAGCACAGATTGCAGTGTGAATGGCTGGCTGCAAGATCAGCACAAGAGGTGCTTTAAAAAATATGTGTGACATTGTCTTGCTTGTCTATGAAAAACACTGGATGAATGTATCTGTGCCACTTTTAGAGTGAAAACTGCAAGATACCCCTGGATCCCTGCAAGTGTCCAAGGTCAGGCTGGGTGGGCTTGGAGTAACCTGGGACAGTGGAAGGTGTCCATGCCCATGGCAGGGGATGGAACTGGATGGTGTTTAAGATCCCTTCCACCCCAAACCACTTCGGGATTGTGCCATGCAGACAGACCAAATCATCATTGCTGGAACGATTTCTGGGCCCCTCTCAGAGGGCATCTGGGGGACAGTGGTGCAACTCAGCAGTTATGTGGCTACTGTGCCCTAAAAAGGGAGCAGATCATGGCTGTTGCTCTACCCCCTTGAACCAATCATTGGTGGAACCAGTACAGTTTTAGGCTGGAGGGTTTGTTCACCCAGTCCGAATTTCCATCCACTTAAGATACCAAAGCTGTGTGCTGCCAGCTCCCTAATGAATCCCTTGTTCTTTAATGTATCAATCTTGATAATTCCTCTGTGAAGTTAGGAAAAGCATGGAAATTTTAATTGTGGTATTAAAAGCCACCTAGATTCTTGTACTGAAATCCAAAGGTACCTGTGAGATTTCTAAAAAATTCTCCTATCAGGAAATCTGACAGGGAACTGAATCTGCATCCTTTTCATTACAGACTGCTGCTGTAATGATTCAAGCATCTTCTCCTCATCAGGGACAGCATATTTACCATGCTATCCATTAGGGAGATGATTGCTCCTGGAAGAGATGCCAAAATACCACTGCTTTTGATGTGTGAATGTTCACAGTCACCTGTATAAATAGCAGTCGGCTGCTGGAGAAAACTATATTGATGCTTTTTGCCTTTGCTTCTGGGATTTGGTTTATTTGCCTTTCATGAACAGTGAGAATTGTTGTAGAAGTGCTTCCCCAGAACAGTGCTGTGAGGAGCAGGGGGCAGTGGGCAAGCTCTGGGTCCTGGGGGGCTGAGCTGTTAGAAGGAGCTGATTTCTGTCTGCAGCTCTGAGCTTAATTTAAAAAATACTCCGTGTCTGCACGGGGTTTTATTTCTAGAGCCATAGTTTGAGCAGAGGAGGGGCAGGGCTATGAGAAGTGTTATCAGTTATTGTTGCCCTGTACGCTGCTGCACCAGAGCAGCAATAGATGCCAATGGATTTCCGGTGGATAATTCAATGGCAACTTTCTTCTGAGCACTGCAGCGTGGGAGCCTTTGAAAGAAAGAGGTTAAGAGACAAGTAAGTAGGATTGGAGTGCTATTATTACAGCTATTTTTCTTTACTTCTAATACATGTCATCCTCTTTTATTAGGAGCTGACTGTTGAACCAGGAAAACTGACGCCCCTGTGTACAAATGATACCTAGGCATGGAAGGATCACTGATAAGTGATCTGTAGTATATCGACCTTTCAGAAAAATTGAATAAAAATACACATGCTTTGAGACTTTCAAAAGTAAAAGATCATCTGCATCCTCTCATTGTGCACAGAGAGCATGAGTACCTCAAAGAGTGACATGGAAAACAAAGCCACCACCATCCCCACTGGAACCTCCCAGCCACAGGAGCGAGGACACCAGGCACTGTGTCTCACCATAGTCACGGCTCTTGCCACACCAGGGAGCTGCAGAGAGAACTGGGAACACCAGAGATGTCACATTTGAGTGAATGCTTCCCATGTCCCAGTTATACAATTCTTAAGCTCTCCATACGCTATTCAAATATCAATTAATAATGTTTGTGGTGGTGTGTGATTTAACCATATATTCAGGGCATCTTTGTTCACTTAGCAGCAATGAGATTTCACAGCCTCATTTACTGAGAGACTGAGGAGAAAAGCCAACTTTTAAGTGAATTTTTGTGAGCTTCCAGTGTTTCTCTATAAATTTGTACTGCCCTCTCCCAAAATCACACTTTTGTCTTTCCAGCTTCTCCATACCCATAGTCACCCAACCTTCCTGTTACATGTGAGGTCACTGTTATTGTCTTAAACAGTAATTTTTCATAGGTTGGAGTTTGTAAACACCCTTTTTTTTTGTCCCTGCCATGCTGTTTAGATGCATTTGATGTGAAAGCCTACTTTCTTCTTTGTCTTCATAAATGAGGTTTGTGCCTTCTGCTCTGCAGAGTCTGTTGATCTCAGCATTCTGGGACTCTCAACAGGGAGGTTTTGGTTAAGCTTGTGGTTGGCTACAACAAGGAAAATTTCTTTTTGTGGTTAGCTACAAAAAGAATAATCTGCCAGCTGGTCACAGCTTAGTTACATCCCAGCTGTCTGAGAGAAAGAATTATGAAAGAATTCTCTTAGAGCAGAATTTGCAGTAGTGGAGGTGTCCTAGACCAGCTGAATAAAGCTTGGGTAGAGGAGGTTTTGGTCAGACTCATCCCATTCTTTAATGGAACCCAAACATGTATCTACATGGAGGAAATACAGTTGATGAGGCTGGGGATGAGTATGAAAACTTGTGAAAGCTCTGCACATGGACATTGTGTAAGCAGAGGCTACACTCACACATATATACACATCTGTACACACTTGGATCAGCACCAAGGAATGTGGCTGAGGAGATTGGCCAAACAAGGCCTTTAAAGCCCCCATTTGTAGATGAGTGACTGATTTCAGCCTGTGTGTCCTCACAGGGACACTGAGTGCTCCTTCTCAGGAGCTTGGAGGAGCCTGTGGCTGGCTGAGTGCTGGGCTGGGGCTCCCCGAGCTGTGGGAGGTGGCCGCTGGGGGGGAAAATAATTTACACAGGAAACAGCATTCCTCAAATGAGAGACAGAAATTAAAAATAATAATAAAAAAACAAACTAAAAAGTATAATTGAAGGGCTCTAAATCCTCTAAGCATGGGTTTTCTTCTAATGCTTATTGTCATCAGGGAAATTATGACAGAGGTATAACAGGAACTTAGGAAGAGCTGATTTCCAGAGAGTGCCATGTACCATACTGCCAGGTAACTTGAAGTTCCCTGATTTCTCTTGATTCTTATTCAATTCTTTTTTTCACACTTTATCCTTGTTTGGATATTGAGAAGGTGGGGACAAAGAGAGAAAGAAACAGGCCCAATGTAACTTGTGAATTTGACTAAGATTGAGCTTTGTGTTCTGCTGGTAGAAAAATCAACCAACTGAAGCGTTAAGAGATGGATTTTCTTTCAAATTAATTAGGTTGGATTTTGCTTCATGTTCCACATCCCAGATCTGTCAGTATTCCTTCTGTGAACTGGAAGCAGTTGGTCATATGGAAGTGAAGGCCATATGTGTGTGAGGGTGGTGGAAAGGTTTTGTCTTGACCTTCAACCGTTGTCCTTTGAGTAACACAGAACAAAACTGCTGAGGTCTTGTGAGTGACCAAGGTCTCTGGTGAGATCTCTAAAATACAGTCAAAAACCATGTTTAAGGAAACTATCTTTCTCTAAGCATGGGAAAAAAACTACCAAGGAGACTGGAAGGTTAAGGGGAGCAAATTAGATGTAGGGAGTGAAAGGAGAGCCAGGAGGATTGTTACAGGGTGAGACTTTACTCAGCTTGGCATAGATGGCCTCTGAGTTTTGGCTGAGGAACAGCTGGAGATGGCACTGGAAATGTGACTGATTCTTTGGCCTGCTGTGTACAGGCCATTCTATCGTTTTCTTGGGGAAAAAAAACAATTATTTTTTTTCTACATGACCACTCCCTCTCAGGATGCTGGGTGGGTGAAAATTACCTGGCAGCAAAGGTGTAGGGTAATGACATTTTGTAAGGCATTCTCTCTTTAATAAAGTAGAATTGAGGCTGGGAATCATCACCTAAAAAAGCAGCAGCAGAAGGATTTGACACCTCCAGGTGTGATCCCTTCCCAAGCTCCTGCCACAGAGGAGGTCTGAGGACACCTGAGCGATTGCCACCCTCCAGGTGTGAATGCAGCTGTGTAACAGTGTGGTAGAAAGGAGAGAGGTGCACAGCCCAGCTGTGTCCTGGACACTGCTGGAACGCTCAGGAGCAGGAAGGTTAATCACATGTACAAATTCTGCAGGTACAGAGGAGATTACAGGGCAGTGGGGACTGTTCCCCCAGGGCATTGCAGAGTCTGACCCTTGAGCTTCTCACTTTCCCTTCTGAGAGAGCCACAAAAAATGCAGCCTGTTAATTTACTTCAGAGATTGTATTGTAAAACTAAGGGAGAAATCCAATCCTTTAGGGCAAGATTTTTAATCTTCAGGTTCAATTTAGACTGCTGCTTAAAGTATGCTCTGAAATAGTGTTACATGAGTAATTAGCAAATTAATAGCTCACCAGGTTGTGCAGAAATGTGAGCCCCTACAAATGTCATTGCTATTTCTTTACAAGCTCAGCTTCTGCTTTTTAAACCAATGATTTTTGTCTCCATTGAGAATGGGCTGTTTCACTGCTGATTAATGGAACAATGTTTATAAGAAGGCTGCAATTTTAGCATTTTGAAGACAACTTAATTGACAGTAATTGACACTTAAACAATCTGCATACATAAATATGTTTGTGAAGGTGACATTCTCCGGGCTGCTGGAGACAGAGGTGAAGTTTGTTTTAGAAAAGTAACAGGACATTTTATTCCCCTTTAAGCCATACTGACACATGCTCTATGCTGTGCTCTGGGATGAAAAACTCATGGTTTGCTGTAGGAGCTCAGGTTCAGGGCTGGGACAGACTGGTGAGGAGTGAAAGTGTGGATTGTTCTTCTGTAGAAATCTGCTTTACCACTGCCAAAGGCATCCCGGGATCTGGTAGCTCAGCAAGGAATTAATCTCTGTTACAGAGTGCACAGCACTACCAAAAAAAAAAAAAAAAAAGCAAAAAGCAAATGAATAATGAAAATACTGTATTGCACTGCATTATACCTACCAGAAAAAAATGCAAAATGAGGCATGATTTCCATTCTGGTACCTGCCATTTAAAATTAGTTACTCCCCAGTTAGCACTCCTTTTTTGTTTGACTGGATAATTAGATGGTGATTTCGTTTTGTTAAAGTAAGTGCAACAAATTGATCACATTATTTTCAAAATGCTTTGCTTTCTTAAAAGTAATTGAAAAGCTGGGATGAGAAAACCATCATCAATACCTATATTTATCTAATTTAAAGTTTTAAAGAAACTTTTTTAGGAGGGAAAATATGAGATGACTTTTGATGCTTATAAAAGTAGAGTGGGAGTGGGTTTTTTTTCTTTTTTTTTTAGCTAAACCTCTTCATAATAAAAAAGTCTCCTGCAAGAAGACTTGAAGGTTATTGTGAGATAGCACAGCTGGTTGATAACTCCTTTTTCAGTTGTTTTATCCTAATTAAAATCCAGAATGTTGTTTACTGCAAAATATTTATTTAATTGAGGTTTGCAAAGCCTCAGTAACAATTTACTTTTATTGTTTCAGCAGTTCAGCTTAGTTTCATTTTGATCACACAAGAGCTACCAAGTAAACAGTTCATCTGCATACCAGAGATTATTTTATTTTTCCTGGTGGGGATTTTTCCTTGCAGATTAACTCTTTCTGCAGCGACTTTGACATTATTGTAATTACACCTCATATATAACCTATCACATCAGTAGGAGGAAAAAAAATAAGAGAAGCAGCCATTAATTTTGCTCATTCAAATTGTGTTTGCTTGCGAGAAGACAGGCTATTATTTCTTCTTACAAAAGCCATAATGAGAAATTTTCTGAGCTGATTGTTCAGATCAAGCAAAGGGCAATGTGCAGTTGATTAAAGTCCACCCAAACTCTTGAGCCTGGGAGTATTGAATGGGAAAGCAAACGTGGTTTTTAAATCCCAGAAGACTTAGGTAGACCCTGGGCATGGATCTGTTGGGATTTTTTTTATAAGAAAAAAAAAAAATAATAATTTGGGGCTAGATTCGCTGGAAAGGTTAAAATTCAGAGAGAAAAAAAACAAACAAAAAATAATCAAACAAACATAGGGATATCTGTTGTAGGAATTCATACCTTGAAAAGCAGTGTTGATAAGATACAGATAAAATCTTTTCTTGCCTAGAGTAAAAGCCACTTAAATTAGTAAATTCATTTGATATTCCCTTTTTAGAGATTATTTCCCTCCTACATTGTTAGCACCTTTGTTTCCCTACATGCAGCACCAGGAAAATAACAAGCAATATGAAATTGGTTAAAAGCATCAGTCAGCCTGATAGCCCTTAGTTGATTCCATCCATAATCTCCGTGGGTCGACATGCCATTTCACAGGATCCGATCAATAAGGCAGCAGCAGCAGCCTGGGAGCTCCAGCAGAGTGTTAATAAATCCCACTTTTCCAGAAGCTGTATATGAACTCACACTGGAGTCACTTGGAGTTTGGTGAGCTAGTCAATGCCAGGGTTGGACTCGAAAGCCAAGTGAAAAGGGAGAGAAATTATTCCTCTCCCACAAGTAGCACTGCCACGGGGAATATGAGAAACTTTATTGTGTCGTAGGACTTGCTGCACCAAGCAAAGTATTTGAGTGTCAGCCTCCAAGTTTTACTGGTGCTTGACTGCATGAAAGTTACAGGAATAAGTTACTGTGCCATATGTCAATCCCAAATAGTTACTGCCATTTGCACAGGCAAGGAGAGGGGGAAAATATTTCACATCCCAGTGTGCTCCAGGGAGCTGCTTATCCCTGACTTTCTTCATCAGAGAAGTTTCAGCTGCACAATCCCTTAGAAAGGAGCAGGGAACAATTTTAGATTCTGTCTCTGTCTCACAGTGCTGCAGTTGTGCCCAGGCCTGTTGGGTGAGACGTGGGACAAAATGTCAAGAGATAAATTGGTACAGCTCTGCCCATGGGATCATGAGCACCATTCCTCTCCCCACTACCTTTCTGCCTTCATTTACTTTGTTCTCTTTACTTTGTCTTATCTACTGCAATTAAGTATACAAAGATTAACCAAATCCAGTAAATGTGCTGAGTGTGTGTTCTAAGGGGAAAAAGAGAAAAACCTTTGCAAGCAAGCTGAAGTAACAGATGGAGAGCCACTAAAATTGTTCTTTCCTCAGTTAGAAACTTCTTTACCCATGAAAAGGCTCAAAGGATGGTGCAGAATTTAGACTTACTGGTTAAAAGGATGTGATATCAGCATTTCAAACACTATTGCATTTGAAAAGGAGAGATGGAAATGTTTCCTCTGGGTGGAGAAGGGCTCAGCTGAGTGGGTTTTCTGGGTGGTGATAGTTACACACTGGGATGCATCTTGTATCCTGTTCCCTGGTGGGAAAGTGCATCCTTCTCAACTCGACCTGCCTGCCACCATGATATCTTCCCTCCCTGGGGTTAAACAAAGGATATTTTTTAGCTGATACTGTATGTGGTGAAAACCACAGTTTCATTTCTTGTGAAACCAGCTGGATTCTTCTGGTACTTCCAGCTGTTTCAGCATAATTTTGCGTCCCTGAAAAGAAGTTTTGGAAATATTCATTGAAAAACTGAAAATGTCTGGCTTCCTGAAAATGTCTCTGGCCTGATGACCAAAAAGAGGAAGGAAACAAAGTGCTGTGTCTAGTTGTAATTTTAACAGAAAAGAAGGTGGTATGTACATGTAAGTAATTTCTGCCCTAGGCAATTTCTTGTTAGTATTCACCACACTAAAGTGTTTTCCCAGGCATTTTTTTGCAGAGGACGAAATACAAGTATTGAGTGGTTTTGTAGATTGAAATTTGAGACCCAAGCAGCTTTACTTGAATGCACTGGATCATGCAGGGTGTTTTATCTCTGGTTAGGAGTCTGTTAGGGCATTTTCCTGTGCCCAGCAAAGTCAAAAAAAGAAATTCCATTGATCTGACAGAGTTATTATTAGGATGAGATAATTATGAGGAGGTAGATGAGTGAAAAAAATTATAATTATTTATGCACAAACATGATTATAAATTTAAAATTAATGTTCTAATTACATTCTTTTCATATTCTGGGATATTAATTTTAAATTCACTGCTTTGGTGATTAATCTTGCCTTAAATAAATCTGCCAAAACATGAAACCCAGGGAGCACAAAGGGACAAGAATGGAGTTAAAAGAAATTTTTTAAACCATGTGGCATCTACAAAACAGTCTCCCTTCTCTGGCATCTACCTAACATTAGGTTTTTTTTCTCTCAGTTTCAGTTTTCCTTGTTTATACAAGGTTGATTCCTAAGTGAAGGCGATGGGAGTTTTTCCATTAACTGCTCTGAGCTATGAAACAGGCACCTCATGTCACCACATACATCAACCCATCGGTTTAGGCCTAGTGCCTTCTTTTTTTTGCATGAAACAAAATAATAACTCTGCAGGGCAGCTGATCACCTTATTATTTTCCATAAATCTACATTACTGTCGCACACAAGAACTGCCTCTCTGCCAGAGAAGAGATTCAATTAAAAGGCTGCCAGGACAGACGTACCTGCCCTGCATCCCAAAGTCAGACATGTTTGGTTCCACAAAATACCAGAGCACCTTTCCCAGATGGAGTCTCTCTCCTTGAAATGTCTCCCCAACATTTTTACAGAGTTTGCTTGAGGAATAACAGCTGAAGTGTCTTTTACTGTCCTGATGAATCCTAGCTCACTTATTCTTTATCTAGACAGACATCATGTCATCACAGGATAGAGTTTTGTGCTACAGGTGATAATAGAGCTTTCATTTTGCCAAATTTTTACAAGTAATGTCTAAAAGTATTGCTTCTTGTTTAGTGTAGGAGCTCTCTAGTCCTTCACAAGATATCCCAGTGCTAGGTGGGACAATGGTGGAAGATTAGAATAATCAAAATTAAAAATAAGTAACTTTTGTCAGAAGCCTCCCCTAAACTGGGAGGATTTGTTTAGGTGCCCTGTGCTTCCAACAATCATTCACTTCTCAAGTGTTTCCATGGTCTTACTTGGAAATAAAAACAAACAGAACATCTAAATCAAAAATTCTCCTTAAGCCTTTTCCATAATACTGATGGGAGAATAAGTTTAGAAGGTTTTTTAAATTATTTACTGCCAGTTTAATAAAAGTGTATTGAGGTCATATCTTTAAAAGTTTGTATTTAAAAGAAAAGTCTCACCTTTTTATTTAATTATGTTTATAAGAGTAAAATTTTTGTACCTTAAGCCAAAACTTAAAAGACTGATCAAGCAGCTGATTTCTTTTTTTAAGTATTATTCATCTTTTCTACTTGTTGCTAAGGGGTTTTTTTTTCAGGGTTACATACATCAGTCACTTCTTTCAGTAGCCTTTTCTTTCTTATGTGCAATATCTAACAGCAGCATAAATGCTCCCTGGAATCTCACATTTAGTTATTCACTTTGATGTTTTTAGTACGTTGTTCAATACTAAACTTTGGTTTTTTTTTGTTTTACAGCAACAAAAAAAATCACATTATCAACTTTTCCACATTAATTAATCTCATACTTCTTGATTCTGTAGCTCTTTAGCTATTATAGAATGATTTGGGAGCGACCTTAAAGATCATCTCATTCCAATCCCCTGCCATCAAATCAAACGAGCTTCTGTTTAGTAAGAAAATCTGTCTTTGAGACTTCTCAGCAGATTCAGAGCAGTACAGACCTCATTTGTTCTTGGTACAAGTGTCTGAGAGAAAAAGAGGGCAGGGATTGGGAGTGGCTGTGGAGCAGAAAAGAGAAACTGCAGGTAGATTAAAAAAAAAAAAAGCAATAATGTTGGCATGAGTTGCATCTAGGATCAAGATATTTAAAGAGAAAAGTGTAATGTTCTGCCTTAAAGAGAACTTGAGGAAATCCTTCTACAGCAACGTGTATAAAATAGAGTTTAATGTCAAGGGATGCCAGTAATTCTCCCATTACCTGTACCAGTGACTGGCAATCTAAAGCTGAGCCCACATATTGATGACCTTTGCATGTGAGTTCCCTGCCCTGGGTACTTTGGGGAGTGATGAGGATGTGAGAAACATCCCAGCCTCCTCCCCCAGGACTCTCCCTCTTAGGAGTAATTAGACACAGGAAGGTGCAGGGAGGAGTAGGGAGGCGTAATAACCTTTTCTTATTCCCCGTGCCCGCGGTGCAGGAGTGATCCTGCCCTAAGCCAAAAGGATCCCTCAGGAAGTCCTTTTGAGGTGGGTTTCTAGCAGTGGAGTTGGCTCCCAGCCTTCCAGAAAGCCTTGGACACAGCAGGGATTTTCCTACTGTTTGCCAACTGTCTCATTTTCAAAGCCATGACAGAACTGGAGACACGGTATGAGGAAAATCAATTTAGACCCAAGACAATTTAAAATAGTTTTAAGAGTAAAAAGTGGTGAAGAGCCTGTGTTGATCCTGTTGTAAAAGGTGTGTACGTCATAGCTGCCACAAGCTCCACTAAGTTTTCATTTCTCTGAATTTCTGGCAGTAATTTTTTATACAGAAAGAGCAGAAAAAATCCCCTCCAGCAATATACAGATACTTTTATCCCAGCAAATGCCTAATGGTATGAGAATTTCTTTGATGACACGAAAGATTTATTTAATACTACTTTATGCTTTGGTAGTCCATCCAAGGAAAATAACAGTGGTATTTGTAGGTTGCATTTGAAGTTGGGTGGTTTTGCCTCCTGAAATGCCATTGCAGAGTATGTGAGTGAAGCCAACATCTTTTTTACACCTTCGTAAAATGATATAGAAAACAGGGCAATGTTATTTAAGAGTAACAGCACATGGAAACCCTGCAAGAGTGAGTGAGCTGGGGTCTCCTTGGAGGATGATTCTCTTCACCCCTCTCTCTACAACATTGTGGAAAACAGGAATTCTGCACGAGCTTTGCCTCTGTCCAGAATTTCCTCTTCTGCTCTGGGGTTTCTCTGCCAGCGAGCTGTGACTCTACCAACTGTTAGAGAAACAAAAGCTCTTTCCAGTCCACATCTCTCAGGAATAGCCTGCTGTCCAAAGTCCTTCCTAGCCCAGCTCTCTGCTCGCGGTTTTAATTTTACCGTCCTGCCCCAGTTCTGTGGGGAGGATCCTAAATCTGCCAGGTATTTTTTCCTGCAGGCCTGGCCTGGGGCTCCCTGCAGGCTGGGCTGCAGAATGCTGTGCCAGGGCCTCCTTTCAAGGCACAGGGCACCCAGGCTCCTGCAGAGAGAGGTCAGAGCCCTTTGTGGCCAAAGATCCAAGGGAAATGCAGCTTCACACGCTCTCAAAGACAAAATCTTGCAAAGGCTTTCAGGGCAGCAGATATGTAATATCTCAATTCTATTCTGAAGCTGTCAGACAATAAAATAACAATGAGTCCCTGGCCTGATAATCACATTTCAAGCAGAAGGTAACAGAGAAAAAAAATACTTTTATTTCTCAGGAAAAAGTCTGACTATGCTGGTTATATGCTGACATCTAGAAATCCTCAAGGAGCAGCCAGTAGCCACTAGAGGGTAAAATGTGGGATTACCCATTTAGTTTACAGATAGCTGGATTTAAAACAAATAGTGGCATGAAATTATATACACAGTGCAATGTACTGACAGGCCTCCCAAGGTGTATTCTGCAGAAAATACTTTGTGTGTGCTATGTCTGTGTCATAGACAGAACAGGTTGTGGGATCGTGGATGCAGATCCACTCCTGGACCTGGCTCAGAAAAATAAGTGCAAGAATTTTGTTTGATCAGACCCATCCAAATCACTGGTGTAATCATTGTTCTCTGCTTAAATGAGAGTTTCCATAGCAGCAAACATAATATTTTTAATTGGCAGGAGAAGTAGGTGAAACCCCAAAAATTACTTGAAAATTTCTAATATTATTTTATTTCAACTTCCTCACATCAGAAACAGCTTCTAGGAGATTTGTTAATGCATTTTCAAACATACTTTTAAAACTTTCCTATTTAGTATTGCATTAGTTCCACCAGAACAGAATATATCTACCAGACACTCTGAACCCTGGAGCTCCCCTCCCTCATACATTGCTGAGAAACTTTGTGTTGGGAACTTGGAGATCACGGATGACACTATTCCAGCTACCTACATCAAATTTCTTGATTGCTTTACAGACTTGGCTTACTTTGCAAATCCTGCAAGTACATTTCAATCAAGCTTGAATTTGACTTAAAAATAAAAATATTTCATCCAAGAAATTGGATTTTTCAATTTATTATAACTTTAAAAAAGATTCAAGCTAGTGTGGATGACCCAATATAGTATGACTATGATGTTTTAAAAATCATCAAAGCAATTCTTTCTTATCATGTGAATTTGCTTGCAAGTTTGACCTTACTTGTTACGTTTTCTACATGTACTGCAGTGCTTTAACCACATCATTTCCAGTAATCTTTCATGGCTGCAACTTTACTTAGAAAGTCAGATGGATAATAGCATTTCATTGATGTCCCTTTTCTTTATATCAAACTAATTTGAAAATTGAATGCATTGAAGTTACAGGAAAATGAGGGTGAAGCAATGGCTCTTTTTTCCTATGGAAATTATTTTTGATTTTTCTATACAGCTCACAAGTTAAAAGGTGCAGTAGACAGAATGATGTTCCTCTCTTCATCTGTGAAATGCAGGAAATGATAGCTCTTATTTGTGTAATCTTAGTGCTGTTGTAAGGAATCGATTGCTGTGTGCACTGTACAAGTTACACTCTGGCATTTCCTACACAGATAAATTAAAATAAGGCTTTTCTGCACATTGGAGTGAGACTCGGAAGAGCAGATGACAGAACTTATTAAGGCTTTGAATTGAGTTAGAAGGGGCTGTGATTCCTGCAACATAAAGAGAAGTGGTTTCTGAGGTTTCTGGATAAGATTGTTTCTTGTTGATCAAAGTTCAAAAAGAAAAGTAGAAAAAAAACCCTCTTTTTCAATGCAATGGTTGGGACTCTTTATTCTAAAATTATTCTTCCTGCATGACCCCAATGCTGGTGGTTAAATTCCTCCATTTACCAAAGATCCCAGAACCATGGAATAGACCTTGAAGCTCATCTCATTCCATGTGCTGCCAAGGGCAGGGACACCTTCCACTATCCCAGATTGCTTCTAGCCTGGTCCAGCCTGGCCTTGGACACTCCCAGGGATCCAGGGGCAGCCACAGCCTCTCTGGGCAGGGCCTCACCACCCTCACAGGGAAGGATTTTTCTTAATACCTAATCCCCTGCTCTCTGTCAGTTTGAAGCCATTCTGGCTTGTCCTGTCACCCCAGGCCCTTGTCCAAAGCCTCTCTCCAGCTCTCTTGGAGCCCCTTTAGATCCTGGAAGGGTCTCTTAAGTTCTCCTCAGAGCCTTCATTTCTCACAGCCATATTAAAGAATAGTAAGGAATGTGTTATGAAAAATGCAGATTAGCACAGCCTTGATCATCTCCTCAGACACTCTTCTCTTTTTTCCTGTGTGTTACTAGCCCCAAGATACAAACTCAGCTTTTAAATTAAAAAAAAAAAAAACCTCAGATACAAAGTGATAAGAGCTGAAGATTTTGAATTGGGAGGCTTAAAACCATGAGCTCGTGCAAACAATACTCTCCACACAGTGCTTTATACGTACTGTTTTTACTTAATGTGTAGGTTCAGTCTTTGGAATAGCTTTAATGTTGTAATTACAACTCTGCTGAGTGCATTGGGCTTGAGGCCACAGCTCTTGAGCCATGGTACCTATGAACCTGGTGTCTGCACAGGGTGTGACCCCATTAGCTGGGCAGAGCTGAGTGCATTTGAGTCACAGCTCGGCTTTGGGGAAATCTTCATCTTATTCCAATATAATTAAGGAAATCCAGGCTGCAGTGGTTCAACGCAGAGTGTTTTATGCTCACTCAAGTAGCATTACAGGGAATTGCTGAAGAGGTGTATTAAATTCTCAAGGATTGTAATCTGGGACTTTGATTGCCAAGCAAAACACCGAGACGGATATTTGATGCCTTGAATGTCACATTTTTCCACTTGTAAAGATGGTATTGTCAAACAGGATAATTCACTCTTCTGCAAAAACAAGTTCTGTAAATGGAGTTTGTATATAATAACTATTTAATATATCAAATCTTCCTACACTTCATGTTCTTGGCAGCACAGCTGGTGCTCCAGGGATGGGCCAGCTGTGACTCCGTGGTGGGAACAGGCAGCCTGTGCAGTGTGACCAGGAGCACACACTCTGTGCTGGCCACACAGCCTGGGGGAGACAGGCCACATCCCTAGCTGGGGTTTTACTCTTTGGATCTTTGTGCAGCAAGAGAGGAGTGAAATCTTTGCATCGTTTGCATGTCTCAAGAGGCAGAATGGAAATTCCCACTAGAACAAGGTCAGGATGATAAAAGCGACATGAAAGAGGGTCTTTAGAGAAGGATGGCATTGAAAATCTTGGGCTTTAGAAAGAGAAAAATGTCTAAGGGAGTTGGTAATGGGACAGAGATTATATTTCCTATAGGTCACTGTCCCTGTTCTGCTGGGATCAGTGGTGGTGGCTGAACATCACAACCAGCCCGTGGCTGGATTAAGCCGGCGCTGTGAATGTGCCGACTGTTCCAGCCTGTTTTCTTGCGGGATTATTCACATCTCAGAAATGCCATCTTGACTCTGACTAACTGCTGTCCCCATCAGCACTGTAAACAAGGAGGTCAAGGACCCAGCTGGAACAAAGGCTGAGCTATTGCCTCCTTTCAGGCTACACTGAGCCTGGGAGGATGCAGCCCCTCCATAAAGAGATTTCCATCTGCAAGGCACTCTTCTTAAAAGGCTCAAATGTCCAGCCACACATAAGAACTCATTAGAAATTAAAATAATGTGATTAAGAGTTTCAAAATGAGTAGTTCGGGCTCTTACAGAGAAAACTAGCAGTGTATACCTAAGAGAAAAACTTCAGCATTATTTTGAGGCTGGTGTTCTGCCTCAGCCTCAAAGCATTCTTTAAAACGTCGTAATAGTATTTACATTTCTAATTTTGCACATTTCTAATCCCATACATTTCTAAGCCCATGCATTTGAAATACATTCAATCTCATTCTCTCCTCCTAAAACAGAATCTGTGCTTCGTGACCCAGTGATTCCCTGATGGAGAATTGACACCTTTTAAAGGGGGAACCACCTTGAAAGTTCCAGCCTCTAAACTCTTATTTGCTGGACGAGACAAATTGTGTGTTAAATTTTGAGGAGGGGGTGGAAAAAAAATGGAGAGAACACTATCTGTTTAATTGCTACCCTAATGATATTATCATCCCTTCAGGTTGCTCCAAGAGCACGTAGTGATTAATGAGTTAAGTAAGAAATAATGAGTATTTATTTGTCCAGTTGCACCTTTTTACTGAAACACAGAACAAATGCTGCTTATCCACTCATCTCTGAGAAGTAAATTAAAAGCTTCTACCTCCAAAGCCCAATGGTAATGTTATTTATCTCACAGGGATGCCGATACAGACATTGATACAGACATTGAACACTGCAAACATTAACTGTTGGGGCTGTGGAAAGGCCCCGAGTGCTGCACAGCCCAGCACCCCACCATCCTTTGGCATCCACAGCCCCAGGGAAGTGCTCTCTGTCCTTATCGATTGCCCGGGGCAGATAAGAACGGGAAGTGGAGTCAGAGGGGAGGAACTGTTGCTCCAGGGCCCAGGATTAAATTGGGGTGTGGAGGCAAAGGGTCAGCAGGATCCTGCCAGGTTCACAGACAAAACCAGCTTGGGAGGGAGCACAGGGATCCCCATCTCAGGAATGAGCTCTGGGATCACAATTAGCCTTTTGTCTTTATTGCAGAGAGCAGCAATTCTCTCAACTGTCTGCTCTGGGGGATCAGCTGTGCTAGGAGAAGCTGTGCCTCTGGACACAGGAATATCTGCTTGGATCCATGGAGCTATTCCTCATCGTTGCTGAGCCTGCACAGCTGTGGACATTTTGGGCAGTTTCATAGGAGAAGTAGGATGTAGGGTTAGGATTTTTTTGGACCCATTTTTGGATCTCATTCACAGGTGGAGTGGTAATGGACAAAACCAAGAGGGATGTGGATGTTCCTTGGTAGTGGCATGACCACATAATCTCGTTTATTATTAATTAATTAAACACCATTTGAAGCTGATTGGGTTTATGGTGTATCTCTGCTGCCCCTCCTGGGACACTGTTCAAGATGATAGTGTCTTACAAGGAGCTGCCAAGCTAAGCCTTGCTATTCCTAGAGGAAATTTACACTTTGGCAGTGTCATCCTTGAACCTGAATACTTCCTTCCTCCTGGTATCTACTCCTCCTTCTCCCTGTCCCTGTCCCATCCAGCCTTACCTAGGTGTTCAAAGATACATGACATAAACCTGATTTTCTTGGTTTCAGGGTAATTAGCAATATGTTGGGCCTGTATAGTTTTAGAAGGAAACCTCAGGTAAGAAGTGTAATATCCACCTAAAGTCTAATTTTTCTGTCAGTGTTATTTTGGAGTGATTCAGTGTGTGTGTCTGCAATGTGACTAGAAGGTTGATAAAGTAATTACCGTTTTTATGAATCTTGGCGTTATTATTCCCTTAGTACAAGCCCTTGTAACTTGTCAGCTTCAGGGGGAACATTCATCACAATTTTTTATTTTTTTTTAATGGCGACATGATATCAAAATGGCTTATGCAAGAAAATTCACCTTACATGTTCAAATAACTGCTTTCAGCACCATTAATATGCAAATACAATATAAAATTATGATGTCAAATCATAGACCTAATCAGTATATTCTACTTTGCATAAGATAGTTGCTATTATTCTAGAAAAAATGCAAAATATATGAAAAAAAAAATCCTGAGCCTGATTGTTGTTCACCAAAACAATGACAAAAGACAGGAGAAAAGGAAAAATCAATATTGGAAAAAAGAATTAGTCCTCTGTATCAGCCACTGGCAAGTGTCCTTTTCAGACAGCAAAATCATATCAGTAAGATCCCTGGAAAGCAATAGTTTGTGAAAAATTGTTTCCTATTGAATCAGAAGGTCATATTGACTCTCAGATTTGTGATTTTGTCTGATTTTCTCTGGACTATTTTTTAATATATTTAAGTAAAATTGTTTTTAAAATAATACTCCTGTTTGACTAGGGCCGTAACACATAGTCTGTTATAATATTGGTAAATTTTAACTTCTCGATACACATGAAACTTTTGAAGTGTTCAGATAAATGCTATCTTAGTATCCATCTTTAATCAGTGAAAAGAAATTTTAAGGAAACTGGACAGGGTGTATGCACAGAATGAGTGCAGATGGCACAGAATTAACATGTGCAAAAAAAAAAAAACCCTAAAAAAATATGAGAGGACGAAAAAGAGTGTTTCCAACTGCTAATTTGAGTTGTCCATCCCTAGATTTTATGAATCCACAGGCTGTGGTGTAAAAGTAATTTGTTGGAAATATCAATAGGCAGTTACAAGAAGTGATGTCAAAAACAAGAGTGGAAAACCAGGCATTAACTAGGGCTCTGGCAACCTGCTGCTTTTCAAACCTGCAGACCCACAAAACCCCATCCTGGTGATGTGTGACTTTGACACATTACTTAAAAGGGTTTTTTGGGGGGTAAGAAAAACAACACAAGAAAGGTGGTGCATTATGTAATATTACTGGAAAGCTGGGTGAAATCAGAATCAGTTTTATTTTAACACCATATATTAATATAATTTCCTGTCCAGTTTGTTTTGATCTTTAATAGCCCCCCTGGCAGGTGGGCCTGCACATATCTATCATTTCCTTCTAAGCATCGTCTGATGGCAGCAATTATAACTTTATAAACTCCATCACTGGATCCTCCCTGAGAGACCCAGACATTAATGAGAGATTTATGAAGTATTTAAGTACTTGCTCTAGAACTGAGATCCAACAACCACCCTGCAGCTGCTGGTTTTTTTGGCTACAGGTTACCCAGACATCTACATTCTGCAGAAACCCCTTGTTATTTTTGAAAGGGGTACTAGCCCTGAGGGGATGTTAGCCTTCCTCAGCTTTTTAAAGCATGCAGCTGCTGGGACCCCACACCATTATGAAATGTACTGAGATCTTGCCAGAAACTGGTTTATTTGCCCCTTCTCCTGGCAGAAATCTCCAAGACCTGGCTGTGCTGCTGGAGTGAGGGGACACTGCATATTCTGAGCAAAACACAACAGAAAATAGTGGTTTCCCCTAAGATACCCGTATTTAGAAATATACCATTGCAACAGAACAAGCTATAATTACACATTTTTAATTTTATTTATTTTCTATTATACTTTTTTTTTTTTTTTTCCCCAAGACCATATATAAAGCTACAGAGCGTGCAACAGGATTTCAGATTTTTTTTTTTTTAAGATCATAAAAGTTCAGGTCAAGTGTGATTAAAGAGAAGAATTCAGATCGACTGCGATTAATCATTTGCGTCCTCGTTGGACTTGGTGGAAAACATCTGAATCCAGTAAGGATTTAGGAGGCAAGGGTGGACAAGGAAAAGCAGTAGCAGCTTTATGGTGCTCTATGAGAAATCAGCTTCTGGGATTTAGTCTGAGGAGAAGGAATAATCAGGAATATGGAGCTGTGCAGAATGAGCAGAGTGAGTGATAATTTTGTTTAGATAAAATACACAGTTTGGGGATGAAAGGGGAAAGTGATCTTAAATTAGAGGGGCTTTTAGTCTGGAAAAAGTGTTGCCTTTTATGCTTTATGAGGGTGAGGCTGGTAAGGAGCAGCGAAGGGAAATGGGAAAGGACACTACAGAAACCTTGAGGCAGGGATTACACTGAAAAAATAACCACTTGAGTGAAGATAAGGAAGGTGAGGCAGGGGATGTTGTCTCTGGCAGCAGGGTGGGTTTTTCTTTTTCCTTTTGCCCTCCTACATTTGGTCTCCAGCATTCCTGCCCTTGGGGGCTCCAGGGGTCTCAGGTGTGAGAGCTGATCAGAATTTAATGCACTGATTCTGCCCATATTATAAATTATTCTTGCTATTGGGTCTTGGGTTGCACTTGGGGGAAGAGCAAAGATTTTCAGTGTTCAGAAACAGAAAAGTGTTGTTCAGGTCTATTGGTAAGAGAAATTTGCTGTTTGCTTGCTTGAAGTCTGTGGAAGAGAATATTTAGGGGATGAAGTAGGGTAGGGGTGAGAGGAGTTGGTATATTTTTATGGAAGATCCATTCAAGCAAGTTTCAATATGAAACACAGAAAGACCCAAATGTGCCATTAGCCATGGTTGAACTGGGACTGCTAATTGCTGTAGAGAAATGGGAACACAGCAGTGCTGCAATGATTGAGAGACAACAGGAGGGCAAAAGGAAAAAGAAAAACCTGCCCTGGTGCCACAGGGGAAACCTGGATGGGAGCTGGTGTTGACCGTGGCAGAGCTGATGACGTTTTTCAACCTCTGAACTGCTTCTGCATAATTTCTTTGAATTTGGCTGTGCAAGCACAGAGGGTTTTCATGGCTTGAACCAGCTCAGAGATTTATTTGTGTATTGATAAAGCTCCTTGTGATAAGCAATGCTGTGTTTCTATCTGTTGGAATAAACCACATCTAAGATACATAACTCTTAGAGCAACTTGGATTAAAAAAAGCCTTCCTGTGTTACGGTGCCATATCAAAGAGCTTTTGCCAGGCCAGACCCTGGCCCTGGTGATAGCAGAGGAGAACCATAGAGGTTCTTGGATATAAATGGATGGAGAAGTGGGTTTGGCTGGTTATTTGAAAGTGATTTGTGTGTCTGGGTTTTATCAATTGTTTCCTGAAGCTTGATGCAGCCACTTTGGAAAGCAAAGACAGAGCATTTCTTCTCTTCAGGCACAGTGTGCTGTATCCACACGCCTAGATAATAACTACAGCTTTTCCAGCTTGGGATATTCTTTGGTTCTCTGCATTGTTCAGCAAAGATCTTCAGCAAAATACAGTGTTTCCCTGTATTTTGGAGAAGAGGCAAAGAGGCTGCTGAAATGGCATAATTTAGTGAATCTGGAACATAGATGGGGTCTGGCCCCAAATTTGGTTAGATTAGGTAAATCACATTGACTTCCATAGCTGAACATTTTGATTTGCCTGCTTTAGTTTTCCCATACTTCTCTGTATATCAGAGACTCAGCATTCTCTCTGTTGCATCTTGTTTCAAGGTCAAACTTAAACTTGCTTCAACCACTTCCTCCATTGTATTAAAATGAATGTTCCTGGCAATGTCAGCAAAATGCATCCATGTAATCAGTGTCACACAGTGGATCCCTTCTTAATCTGAATTGAGGAGCTCTATCTGGAGCTGGAGGCTGAGTGGCAGCCCCAGAGCTGCTGTGCAATTTAAAATGCCAGGGTTACATCTCGGGATGTTGTAGTGTTCCCTCAAGTCCCAGAACAATCTAAATTGCTCTTCTCTTTTCCTACCTGTGCTATTCAGTGCTGAGCTTTGTAGGCCAGGGCTAATGGAAAATGTGTCTGCCCAAGGGAGAGGGTGAGTTTTAGATCAAGTACTTCCTTCCTTTTAAAGAAGCTTGACTGATTGCTTCTGTTAAAAAATTTATATAAATAGTGACAGGAGCATTCCTTCACTGAAATATCTGAAATCTGCAAGAAGTTTCTGTTTTGTGCATGGTTGCAAAGAAACATCCCTCAAATATAGTTGTATCTTTATTTATTTGAAAAATGGAAGCTTACCAAACTTTCAAAACCCCCTTTACGGTAAATGGAAGGACAAATATTATTTGATTTTTTTATAAAAGAAAAAAAAAATCTTTTTGATAGATTTTAATTTGAAGTAAATTGATTTTTTTTCCTAGGCCATTTCTGGCCTTACTTACCTGTTGGCATTAATGGTGTGTTCACAAATCCAAGGTGGGACATTAGATGTGACAAAGGATCCCTCGATTTGCTCTAAACTGTTGTAAAGGATGTGATAACCACCAGTGAGAGATCTAGAGATTACTGGGAACCTCCAAGATAAGGCTGTGTCGCTAATTAGCTGTTAATTAAAATCTTGATATCTGGCCTGTATCCAGTGGCAATTCCAAACAAGCTGATAACATCATTCTATAGTGTAGCTCAGTTATTCTAGAACACCTTACCTGAATTTTTAACAACAGTTGTCACATGGCTAAACTGCTAAAACTATTTATTTTTTTTTTTACATTTCTAGAAGATGGGTATGAAAAGGGCAGGGTAGGGCACAGAGTCACTCCATGGAATCATGGGCTTGATGATGTCTCACTGTTAGCTAATATTGTAAATTTTTGAAGAAAACCTGAACTTTGGTTTCTTTAGAAGGACATGATATAATTGAAAGATCTGAAAACAGGACAATCAAAATATCACCAAGAAAACCCCAAGCATGTGTGATGTATTTGTTGAGTTTTACTTCAGCTATTTACCATCAGCTATTGTCAGTGTTTCACTCATTTTAATTTCTGAAAGGATTAATCAAGTATCTTTTATTGCAAGCAGTCTGTAATGCCATGCTCAGGTGGTTTGTTCCCTTCCATCTTGAACAGAAGATGATTTTTGTTGGCAATTAATTCTGGTTGATTTCTCAAGATAGATTTCAGAGGTTTATTAAACTTTTCCATTAACTTTTTTCAGGGAGGTTTGAGCATCCTCCTGGAGAGATGATGAAGAGGTATAATTGCAAAAGAAGTTAGATTTTTCAAGGTGACTGTTGGTTGTTTTTATTGTTCAGTAATTGTTCAGTGCAAAACTCTGCTAGAAAGAGAGATTGTAGCACACCCTGACCTGTCTGATGGGCTCCTAGGTGCAAAAGCTCTCTCATCTGGAGAAAGGTGTTCACAGCTGACTGGGGATAAGGTTTCAGAGGGGCAGTGTGGAGTCCACAGGCAAAAGCCTTCCTTTGGTTGGTGTCCTGGGAGAATTTTGGGTGAACTGTCTGCTTTGGCTGAGGAATTTGAGAAGTCAGCAGGCAAAAATGTTTTGATGTACCTGCCCTTAACCATTAGGCTCCTAAGAAAAGGTGGTTTGAAAGGGAAACAGTGAGATAATTGTTGTAATTTGTCTGGTGGATGTTGATGCCAGCCTAGAGGAGAGGGCTCTGGTCTGAAACTGCCGTGTGGATGGAGGCACACACCAATGGATCCAATCAGAGTACCTGGAAGGAGCAGGACTTCAAACCCACACAGGCAGCATTCCATAAACTTTAACCCTAGGCCAGTCTTCCTCCAGTGTGTGTGTTTGGACCATAAGTGCTGGGATTTTTCAGGTGTCCCTGAACAGAGACCTGCTCCATTTGCTGGGGATTTCAGTCTTCTCTTCCTGAAGCCACCAGGAATGAGTGAGCAGATGCAGGCTCTGCTGGCTCGGGCTGGGTGTTGTTACAGCTTCAGCAGGGCTTTGTTTCTCTGCAAGAGCAGGAGCAGGGCTGGCAGTGTGGCTCAGAAGCTGCTGCACTTGACTGAATATCAGTGTGTGTGCCCTGCTCACATCCTTGGTTTCATAAAGCGTGTAACAAACAATCTGAGTGGCCAGGTATCTTTTTCTTGTCTTTGGAAACAGGACACTGCTGGTCTTGCACTGAAAGCTTGCAAAGGTTAATGTCATTTTGAGCAAAGCTCTTTGCTTATGTTATGCTAATCCAATGAAAGTTATATAAAAGTAACAACTCTGTGGCTCTTCTGAATGTAATTTTGCTAAGGGGAAGATGCCAACCCTTTTGAAGTCAGTGGTAAAATGCCATTGACTGGTTCAGCCTTTAACCCTTTGTTTATCAACCAGACCACACAAGAAAAGAAACTTTTCCTGTAACTTTAAATAAACCTCAGTATACGCATGCAAGTTTTGCAGAACACTAAAGCCAGGCAAAATGCAGCACATGTACTATTTATACATTGAAGAACTCCAATTTTCTTCAAAGCCAGATCTTCTGCAGTATCATACAATTACTTTCAACTGCTTATATGCTTTTACTTCCAGGACTTGCCTTAAATGTGTTTAAAAGATAGGAAGGAATTTCTACCAGGAGATAGCATGAAAGATCAAATATTTTCCCTGTCTTCATTTCCTTTATCTCTTTAGAAGGCTTAGAGACAGCAGCAGGTAATTTGGGGTGTACATTTTTGAAGAACATCAGCCTCTAGCTGTTCCCATTACCAAACCAAGATTTCAGAAAAACGTGGTCACTTCATAAGGATGTCTGACAAGAACTGCCTTCTTTTGAGGAAAAAAAGCTGTTCGTCTTTATCTTCTATTTAAATAAAAACTGAAATAACTAAAAAGCCAAAAAGCAAAAAGGGAATAAGGAATAATATTCAGCCAACAGAGAATCTATATGAAAAGGTATAACCTTACCAGAGGGGCTACTTCAAGGGAGAAGAACACATTCTTCCTTGGCTTTGCCCTTGTCCAGCACAAAGTAATTTGAAAAAAAAAGGTATCAGACTTGGGTTTGAAAACAGGAGGAGTTTGTGCTTGCAGCACGCTGTGTGTGTTTGCTAAATCCTACTTTCAAGGTTCATGAAAGTCCTTTCCAGATTCTTGTTTCAGAAAATATACAATCCCTTTTTTGGCTTATGGCAATTAGCTACAATTGCAAACAGGTCACCAGTTATCCAGAAACCAGACATGAAGTTTGGATAACTTGTGGGGCAAGAATAGCAGGGGTCTAGGACTGTGAAAGTTGGATTTGGAGGAATGTGAGGTTTTTCACTCCAGTGTGTTCTCATAATAAATTTATCACATAGCACATTCTTCCTCTCCATTTTCCCCTTCATCTTTTCTCTCAGTGATACTACATGAACAGAATCAACATTTTTTAGAGTGAAAATACTTGCTGCCACTCCAGCATTTTAATTAAAGAAAAAAAGGGTTTAGCTTCCATAGATGGAGGGCATGTTTCCATGCTTATGACTCCTTAAATATTCCTGTATTATCAAAAAACCTTTTAAAAATTAAGGCAGCATGGCTTCTCATTGCTCTATGCCCCAAATTCATCCTCTTCTCTCAGTTTTGTTGTGCTGGGTGCTGCAAACCCTGGCTCCTCTCCAGCCAGGGCACTGTTTGGATTCATCTGCAAGTCCCAGGCTGTGTAAATTCAGACAGGAGGGATCATAAACAGATTTAATAGCTTGTTTGAGTTTCATTTGTGTCTTTGCTATTTTCCCACGTTGCTTTGTGTCTGCCCTGTAAAGTGCAGTCCAGTAGAGCCATTAAATTCACTTATATTCACTGTGGATATTAAACATGTAAGTTGGAAGCTGGTGAGAGGAGAAACAAGCACGGTTGAACTTTTCTCCTCTCCTTTCTGAAATGGCATTGCTCAGGAGTCCCAGAAGGCTAAAGGAAGAAGGTAATATTTTAATTGCCTTGTATTTCTCCTGGAGATTAATAGTGCTGTCAGTGCAGGAGAGGGCATGAAGCTGAAATACACACAGGAAGATGCACGACAGGAAATACAAAGCTCACTGGTGGCTCTGAAGGGCCAAGTGCTGCTCCCCTGAGTCCTGTGCACTGTGGGGATTTAAGGGCTGTGCTGTGCTGCACATGGACTGGATGGGGGCTGCAGGTCCCTTCCAACTGAACTGCTCTATGTCACCTGCCCCCAGCTGCAGCATGAAAGTGTGTGTGTACATAAATATAGGAATTTGATCAGTAATTCCTATTGTAATTCCTTAACTTTTGTGTCAAGAAAACATTTTTAACTGGATCTCTGTGCCTGAGTCATTTGCCAGGGCACGGAGGAAGGAGGGGGCTGTTGTTGGAGCTGACTAGCAGGTACATTACTGTGAGGGTGTCAGGGGCTTTGAAGCTCTCTCCTGGATTTATTTGTAGCCCTGCTTCTAAATCTGATGCCTCAATTTCTTACGCTGAATGGTTCCCCCCTCTAATTATTGTTCTGCTAGCATGAATATACATCACTGCTTACAGTAGAAACTTGAAGGGCACACAAATAAGTGGGAAGATGTGCTGCTCTCAGATTTTGGCACTTTTTTTCCCCTCCAGTATTCCTCATGTTGATTCTGAACTGACACTGACTAATAAAAAGAAATCCAAACAAAAGCATTATTGTAAGAGGAGAAATACTAATGATAGAGAAAGGAAACATCAAAATTTGCTATTTGGTGTTTGGTCCTTGGAGTGTTTTTCAGTTCAGGTTGTCAGCTGGCAGGGGTTGCTCAGCTCAAACAGATGTTCCTGTTCTCAACCAGAGTCCTACTGCAGAGGGACAAACTGGATTTTGCATTGCTCGTATTTCTCGTGAGAGAGTGAGTGATGTGAAACTTGGTTTGTGCATTACCAGGGAGAAAACAGCTGTTTTCATGAGCTCCAACTCCAGATTTCCAGTAATCTTTCTGCTTAGCCCTTTGTTGAGGCTCTTGCTGCCTGCAAATATCAGTGGTTTGTGCAGAGGTGGGGAGAGCTGGCCTTTGTGGGCAAATTATACCTTCAATGCAGGCTATTGGATTTATTTGTGTAGCTAAAGGCTTTTGTAAATGGAAGTTATGCTGCAGGCAATGCTCATTTCAAAGTCTTTAGTAAATATGTGTAACAGGGTTGGAGATATTCCCAAACATGTGTGAGAAGTGGTACAAACATTTCCTATACGTGGGAATTGTCAAACATCTCTTAGATCAAAGGAAGTAAAGACAGCCTACTTAAAAAATATATAGCAAAACTCCTATTTTAGTTGTCATTTTTAGAGGTGGAAGGGTGACTCTGCAGAATAATCTGCACTATTGTGAGGAAGTTCTAGTTATTCTCATGTTTTTCCTCAGCAGGAGAGATGGATGTGAGCTTAGTCTCCTGGTTTTATTCACCCTGGTGAATTCCAGTCATGATTCATTCTCACTAATGAGATCAAAGCACAGAGTTCCCCTTCCACTAACACACTTCCTCAAAGGCATTAATTTCTTCTCCTATATATATATATATTGCAAAGCCACAGAGCTTCCCTGTGTTATTGCAGGTGCTTAACCAACCTTTGAGCTTCAAAAAAAAAAAGATTTGTTTGATTGCACTTTATGGCAAATGAATGGATGAGGGATTACTCTGCAGCTGAGCTGACAGCCAAGCAGAGGCTGGCAGGTAGCAGCTCTCTGTGAGTGCTGCCAAAGGTCAGTCCCAGGCTGGGTGTTGGGGCTGATGTGGGACATGCTGATGGAGATAAGGGTGATGAACTTCTATCTTCTAGCTCAAGAAATTGATAGGGCAGCAGAGCTGATAGGAATGTAGTGTAGTGCCTTTCTAAGCGTGCCAAAATAGGATTGGCACTGCAGAGGTGTTGGCAAATTACGGCGTGTTCACTTCTACCTTTGGGAAATGTTCTTTGCAGTTGGTTCTTATTGTTACCACAAATCAGAAAGGATGGCCTATAGGGCAATTATTTTCTATAATTTAAACAGTCCTAGTTGTAGACAATGTTGTGCTTAAAATATATATTAAAAAAATTAATGAAGTGGCGCTTTACAAACCAGTTGTTGCTTGATGCAAGTTAAATTCCAGCAGGTGTATATCGCAGGTGAGGATGATCAACACTTTATGACAATCTTGTTTCTAATTTTCCTCTAATTTCCCTGATTGCTTATAAGTTAATTGTGTGTGTAGTGAAATAAAGACTTCAGAATACTGCTTCATCAGTTAATTAAGAGTAAATCAACACATTTTAAAAGGTGGTAAAATAGTTTTTGACTTGTATTTCTGGTTCTTGAGCTGTACCTGCTTTTTGTGTTTTTTATTTTTCTTCCTCTGAACTGTGCTCTGCAAGCCTGTTGTGTAATTCCAGTTGGCTACCAAATGAGATGTTAAATAACTGTTCACATACTAATCAAGAGCTCCTTTTGTATTTCCAAATCTCTCAAACATCTTTGCACTGCTTACAGAAGGGATGCCGAGACTGAGGGGTGATTTGGTTCTAGTTTGCTAAGGAGTTTACATGAGTGTATATATATAATTGCACCTCTTTTTGCCAATTGATTTTATTACAGTGCTTAATGGTTTGTTGAATAGTTTATAGGATAATGAATGTCATTTCCTTGTATTATACTATAAATAACTTGGCAAATTTCTAATTAGGATAATCACGGTAGCTTTCTGTGGTGCTGTAATCAAGCTTTGCTTTTTGCATCCAAGAAATAATGTACATCTATATCAAGTTAGAACAATTATGTTTTTCTAGAGAGTACAAGATTTTGTTGATTGTATTTTTTTAATAGACTTCCCTTTTTAAATCTTAGCTCTCCTTCTGCTGAAATGATAATTACCCCAGTTGGATGAATTTTATTTACTTTAATATTCTGATTAGAAAAATGAATAAGACAGAACTTTTGCCCCATGTCAGATTTTGGCTTTCTATACCATTGGAATACAATCAGGCATTTCCTAGCATAACGTGTAAAGATATTTTACAACCCCATTAAGTTAAATGCTTACTTTGGTTTCAGTTGTAATCTCTAAGTCTATTAATTATAGA
The DNA here is from genome assembly GCA_013401135.1 of Cettia cetti. Classification (NCBI taxonomy): domain Eukaryota; kingdom Metazoa; phylum Chordata; class Aves; order Passeriformes; family Sylviidae; genus Cettia; species Cettia cetti. The sequence continues at coordinate 141,272 of VZUI01049556.1, forward strand.
AAGTAAATATATAAAAAAAGCGAAGCAATTCAAGCAAAAGTTTTTAAGTGTTCCAAGCACTGCATGGAGATCTCTTGCCTGGGGGAGCCCAGTGTGCATGACCTGATGTCCAGCACAGCTTGGAGATGCTCAAGGGTCCCCAGCTATGAAGGGATGGCAGTGTTGGAAGGCCCCTGAAAGTTTGTCCAGTTCCACCCCCTGCCATAGGCAGGGACACCTTCCACTACCCCAGGTTGCTCCAAGCTCCATCCTTGGACTCTTCCAGGGATGGGGCAGCCACAGCTTATCTGAGGCCAGGGCCTCACCACCCACCCAGGAAAGAATGAGACATGAGACATCAGGAGAGATGGAGTTGTGGTTAAATCCCCCCTGCCCATGCTGTGCTGCTGTCCCCTGAGCGTGTTCTCTTTTGGCTGTTTCAGAAGCTGCTGGTTGGAAATGTTTTTCAATTAAGAAGATTAATCAAAAAAAAAAAAAAAAAAAAACCAAAAAAAAAAAAAAAA
>VZUI01049561.1:0-30775 GCA_013401135.1 Cettia cetti
GCAAGAAGGGGAGAGAAAAAAAAAAAAAAAAAAAAGAAAGAAAAAACGTGAAAAACGCCCTTTGGTTGTGGGAGAGGGGCTGATAACATCAACCTTTGTGCTGTCAGCCTGTTCGGAGCCTTCGGTGGGATTCCTCGAGCGCTGCTGTGACTTTAAAGGCTGCGGAGGCGCCTGCCAGCAGCCGCTATTGTTTTAATGCGAAATGCCAAAGGGGTTATTCCAGTCAGGCTCCGCGATTGCCCTTCTCCTCCACGTGAAGGGATCGATAAAGCCTTTTCTGCGCCGGGGATGTGAAGTCAAGTAGAACCTCACAAATAATGACATTTGATTGTGGTCCTGTGAGCATATGAACCAGGCATCGATCGGAGCTGGCTGCGCTGCCCGGCTCCGGGGGCTGCCCAGCTCCGGGGGCTCCTCCAGCCTCTTAACACATTAGGAGCAATTTGGGGTGCACGGGTTTCAAGCTTGGCACCCACACTTGGAGCTGACTGCTCATCCCGAGGAGGATTTCACCGGGAATGGCCGGGAGGGCGAGGACACCGTTTACCTGTGCTGTGGCAAACAGCAAGAAATGACAATCCGGGCTTTAATTAACAGCTGCGCTTTTCTCCTCGCGGTATTCAGGCGGTTTTGGTGCCCTGGGAGGTGCTGGTGGAGCCAGGAGACCGGAGCAGGAGGCAGAGCTGGGCTGGGGTGGCTCCTGCCAGCCGGAGTGGCTGGGCTGGAGCCAGGCTGAGGAATTGCCAGAGGGCTCCCGTTAACACAAGTGGTGATTCCATCTCTTGGCAGAGAGCCCAAACTGGCAAGCGGCTGTGTTTGTCTCATGTCTATATTGACACAGCATCTGTGGGCCATTTGCTCTGGAAATTAAAGCTGTGCAACCGAAGGCTGCTGCATCCCAGGGATGGAAAAACAAGCCGGGCTGTGTGATTGCTGGGAAGGACAGGGATGGTGAGCGCTGGAAGGCTCACCTGGTGGGCAGGGAATGTTATCTTTCTATCAGAATAGTTGAAAGAAAGGATTGTTGAAATCTCTCCTGCAGCAAACAGGTTTCTGTGGTAAGAGCTGGGCAGGAGCTGAGCTGCTCTGAATGGGCTCACTTAGAAGGCAGGAGATGCTCCAGACAGGAGCTTCTGGCTTGGCTTTCAGGCTTTTGAAGCTCCAAGAAGTTTGCTGAGACACAGGGACTGACCTTAGTGCTGTGTTTGATCAGTGAGCCCTGCAAATCCCAGAATCCTGGAGGCTGGAAAAGCCCTCCAGGCTCTGGAGTCCCAGCTGTGAGCAATCCCCAGGTGTGAGCACTGAGCCACATCCAACCTTCCCTGAGCACCTCCATCCATTACCTTGGATAGGGAGCAGGGACAGAAACCAGGAATGTGCTTAAATTATTGATCCCTGCAATTGTTATGGACAGTGTGACAATAAACAGCCTTCAGGGATAACAGGAGAGTGGATTTGGGTGGTGTTATCCTGGTGGGCAGAACAGGCTTAGGCAGCTCTTGGCTCTTTTCCAGCTCCATCACTAAACCTACCTATACAAAATAAATAATACTGAATTTTTTTTTTCTCATTTGTTGATGAATGGAAAAATCTTTGAAACTCTCTCTGCAAGTTGAATATTGACTCACACAATGCATAAAAAATAGCAATATTCCATTTTATTTGCAGGGATGAAGTTGGAATGCCTTAGAAATGTCCCAAAATGGCATTCTTGGGGTTTTATTTACTTACCTATTTATTTATTTGACTTTTCTCCACTCGATTGCTTTTGAAGTGGGTACTGAGTGCTTAAATTAGAATGACAGGTAGCTTTGGGCTGGTGGCACCAGGAAGATTGTCCCAGCACTTTCTTTCCTGGGAATCTTTGGGACTGTGTTTGGAGTCAGGGCTACAAGGATTTCCTAGGAAACACAAGATAAAATGGAAACAGAGCAATGTCTAAACAAACACCCAAGAGACGAAAATCTTTCACTCGGAAGCATTTGCAGCCGAGGAGCATTGTACCAATTAGCAGGCTCTTAATTAAATTGCTTGTTTGATTTGCATCCAAATTATAATTTGGATGTTACAGAGGCTTTGATACCTTTTCATTAACTGGTCTTTTTGTGGGAAAAAAAAACCCCACAAAAATCTCTTTTCCCTGTGTGTTTCAGAGGCCTGTGGCATCACAGGGTGGGAAGGTCAATCAGTTTTGTATCCATTTAAAGTCCATTATTGGTAGGGCCAATCCAACCTATCAAACAACTCCCTTATTTTTCCAGTCAGTGATTCAGGAATCTATAGCCCTGTGCAGATAAATGGGATTTCATGGGCTTCTAAACTTCTTGCTTTATTGAAAAGCAGAATATTAACTGCTCCACTGACCAGCTGTCCATTAAAAACACGGGTTATTTTTAGAAAATTGTTTGCCAATCAAATCCTACCAACATCTGTAGAGAGCCTTTTCAGTTTGTTTTATAAGGAAATGCTACAGCTGCTTTCCCACTTCCATTGAAACATTCCCATTTACCTGCTCTCCATGTCTCTGTCTGAGTCTTGGGGCACTTTGGGATTGTGAGGAGCAGCGTGGGGGCTGGAATTTTAAATCCCAGCTTTAACAAGTCCAGTTGGGGCTGGGCTGGGGGCCCTGCTTTATTGCCTGCCCAGGGAAATGAGTGCTTTGGCTTTTTTGGCTCTTGCCAGGGTTTAAATGGGCTCTGGTGGCCCTGGAGGCTGCAGGGCAGGGATTAGGGAGCTCCCAGCTGGCAAATCAGGGCTGGGGAGGGAGGGGAGCTGGCAGGGCTGGTGCCCAGCGAGCACTTAACCCCTTGCTGCTCCCAGCTGCTTCCCCAGGAGATTCCCAGTAGCTGTGCCCTTCAAATCCACTGCTGCTGCAGGGAAAATCCCCCCTTGTGCCCCACAGATGGTCAGAGGCAGCAATGTGGGAATGTCTCCACTCCCTACAGCGCTTCCATCCCCATGTCAGGCCCAGGTGAGGCCCTCAATACCAGCTTGCCACAAATCAAATTGAAAACACAGCAGTTTTTATAAAATTAACCAGGTTTGCTTCATTTCTCAGAGAAGCTGATCCTTCAGGTGCTGGCAGGGGAGTTTTCAGGTGCCTGCTGCCTCTCAGGGTGTCTGGATGTCTCTCCTGGGGTTTTGGTTTTGATCAGAAGTGCCAAGCAGTCCCATCTTCCTGGGGCCTTCCAAAGCCATAAAAACCAGCCAGAAAATCATTTCCACGTGCAGAACTTTTATGATTCAGTGCTTCCCCTCTTTGTCTTTTGTTCTGCCATTTCATTTTAATGAATATTTTATTGGGATTATGTTTTTATAAGACGAGAATGCATGGCCTTGCTTCAGCTCTTATGTCAGTGCAACACCACTTGGTCACCTTATTTTACCCCACCAGCTCAGAATGTGTTTGGGAGATTGAAGTGGACTCTTGGTTTAAAACAATCCCAAGGTTTGGTGGTGTTTTGCTGGAGAAAGTGGCATCAACTCCAGTTTTGCTGCCTGCATCACCTTTGATGACCTCTCTCCTTTTTCCCTGCAGGGCATCGATTTCTGTCCTGGCCAGAGCGTGGCTGGAGTGACAACACACACCCAGGAGGAGCACACCTTCCTGCCCCTGCTCTTCCACCTGGGCAGGGACCCTGGTGAGAAGTTCCCCCTAAGGTGAGCCACTTCCTGGGCTTTCATGAGGACTCAGTAGTGTCAGTGTGCAAAATTTATTTGTTTTGGTAGCTGGTTCTTGAAATCTGCTTAAAGACTGTCCCAGAAAGCCATGCTGGGAAATAATGGCTTTCCTGCTGGCTTTTTCTCAGGAGAAGGAAAGGGCCAGGCCTTGTTTTCAGGTGGTGAGATGGTGTGCACGTGGGCTTGCCAGCCTGGTTGTTCCTGTTCTGTGTCCTGCAGCCCCTCGGGGAGGAGGAGAACACCAATCTTTGGACAGGACAGGGCTGGGTGCAGCACAGAGCTGCTGGGGAGCTGTGCCTTGCAGCTGGGAGTTTTGGGGCCAGGGAAGAAACAATCAGTTTGTGTGCTGCTGGAATCTCTGGAGGCAGACTGGTAACCTTCCAGTCTCCTAGCCCAGCTAAGGGAGCTTCTCCAGAGGCTCTTTAGCAAGAGGACTTTGTGCCCAATCCTGCTCCTTCCTCAGGCTCTCCTGGCTGTCTGAATCCATTTTCCTCTAAGCCTGCTATGTTAATATTTATCTCTGGCACACACCGTGCCCTGGGATATTCAGGATGGATGTGCTCAGCAGCCAGCAGAGCCCACAGAGAGCCCTGCCACCTCCAAAAACCCTCCCAAGGTGTCCCCACCTCCCTCCTTCCCTGCAGCAAATCCAGGGACACCTCACCAGTGGCTCTGACAGGGAGAGTGTGGAAATCAATCCAGAGGGATCCAGTGCTGCTGCAGCTGCCTGCAAAGAGCTGGGTTTGTGCAGCAGCTGGAGAGGCAGAGATGTTTCCTGAGCTGACAGGGCTGCAATTACTCAACTGCTTTGAATAATTGAGTGGACACACTCACCCCATTCCTTCCAGAGGAACTGAGCCTGTGCTGTCCATTGAGTGTTTTCACTGCAGAGAGGAGGGAAGGGAAAATATTTCCATTCTCTCTCATTTAACAGAGCACTTCAGAGGTGCAGCAGCAGTGGGTAAAGCTCCTTGGGAGCTCTGCTCCCCCTGCATTCCAGCACTGATGAACAAAGCACAGCTGCAGCTCCAGGGCTGTAAATACAGCTCAGTATTTTCTCCTGGGCTGGGATTCCAGGTGAGACCTGGGCACTTTAACAACCCTTTCATTTCCCAAGGGCCTGGAGGGACAGGACACAGGGAATGGCTCCCACTGCCACAGGCCAGGGATGGATGGGAGACTGGGAAAGAATTGTTCCCTGTGAGGGTGGGCAGGCCCTGGCACAGGGAGCCCAGAGCAGCTCTGGCTGCCCCTGGATCCCTGGCAGTGCCCAAGGCCAGGCTGGCAGGGCTTGGAGCACCCTGGGACAGTGGAAGGTGTCCCTGCCATGGCAGGGGTGGCACTGGATGAGCTTTAAGGTCCCTTCAAACCCAGCCATTCCAGGATTCTGTGATTCTGCTTTAGGAAATGAGGGTATAGAAATAATCTCTTTTTCCAAGAATCAAAAGGATGGGTAGCAGTAACTGAACTGTGGCTTGCCTGCTGTGTGTGTCACCTTTGTCACCTGCTCCAGGTGACCCTGCCTTGCCAGGGGATTGCACTGGATGAGCTCTAGAACTCTCAGCCCTGAGTTCTCTGTGATTTTGGGGTTCTGGGGTACTGTTTGTGTTTCCTCTGGGTTGGAGGCAGAGGAGCTCTTCCCTCAGAGGTGTTTGCAGCACCTGCTTCCCTGTGATTCCTCCCCACCACCGTGGAGTGAGCATTGAAATAAATTCCAGGGTTCCAACTGCAATCACTTCTCATATGGCTGCATTGATTTTCTGGATATTCACAAGCTGTTGCTCTGATTGAATTTTATGGCAAGATTATGACCTGATTATGGAGAGCTGTGCTGGTGTTTATTATGCAGCCCCTAATAGAAACCCTCTTTTTAGCAAACCACTCTTCCTTTCTCCAGCACATTCTGCTGCTATTGTCTCCTCTCTGGTCACAATGGAAAACTCAAGGGAAGTGGGTCTCCTCTATCGATGTGGTAATTAAATTATCCTCATTTGTGGAGCTGCTTCTGGTGTGTATTTTTATTTAGCTTAATTATCCCCCTTGGCAGGGAGCCTGCTGGGAGTCCCCACACTAATGTCTCTCCAAAGGGAATCCAGCCTCCTGCTCCCAGCCTGCATCTGTCTGTCCCTGCATGCTGGCTCTCTTCTCCCTGCCTGCTTTTGCTCACTTTTTATTACATTTATTCCTTATTTAGTGCAGCCTTTTCTTCTCCCCTGAAATGATTTTAGTAATGTGTCATCTCTCTTGATTTACATGAGTTTGGAGTGGGGTTATGTGCACAGCCACCAGCAGTGGGTGTCACTGCTGCTCAGGAGGGCCTGGCATCCCATGGCACCTCCAGGGGGATTTGCTGCTTCTGTATTTGGGATCTCAGAGCCAGAGAATCCCAGGAACCAGCAGCTCCCCCCTACAGCAACACCCCTGACTTGCAGGGTCGTGACACACAGAGACAGATCTTCATGGCTGCAATTTTATAGATTCAGGGAATGTTTAAGATTGGACCCTCAGGACCATCAAGTGCCATTAACCTGTTTGGGTCATCTCATGGGGGTTGGGACAGCACGAGTTGTGAAGTCTCTTCCCACCCCAAACCATTCCATGATTGTTATTCTGTATTAGGAAGATGAGTGGATAGAAATAAACCATTTTTCCAAAAATCAAACAAAGCTTTTCAGTCTCTGTTGCAGGGACACCTTCCACTGTCCCAGGCTGCTCCAAGCTCCAGGGTCCAGCCTGGCCTTGGGCACTGCCAGGGATCCAGGGGCAGCCACAGCTGCTCTGGGCACCCTGTGCCAGGGCCTGCCCACCCTCCCAGCCAGGAATTCCTTCCCAGTCTCCCATCCATCCCTGCCCTGGGCACTGGGAGCCATTCCCTGTGTCCTGCCCTCCAGCCCTTGTCCCCAGCCCCTCTGCAGCTCTCCTGGAGCCCCTTTAGGCCCCTGTGTAGGAGTTACCTCATCCTTGGTGGTGAGAAGTGAACCCTTTGTGCCTTTTTTGTCACCTAGATCAGGCTGGGGGACAGAAAATCTCTCTTTTTTTATAGCTCTCAACTTTAAACTCTAGCTAAGAATGTGTTGGGCAGCACAGAAAGCAGAAGCATTTCCCTGAGTCTGAGCAGGGCTTTGTTTCCTCTCTGGATGCAATAACTGCCTTTGTTACCAAATTTATCCAAATGCAGAACTAAAAGATCTGATAGTCTTTTTCCTTGGCCAGATTCTGTTATCTTTGGGTTGTGGTGTGTGTGCTAAGTACCACAGAAGGAACTTGTTTCTCCAGTGTGACAAATTCAGTAAAATTATCAGTTGGTACCATCTTCACAAGCAGTTGTCAGTTTTATTATCTGAGTCAGATTATTGTTTATACAGACATTTACTAAAATACTGCATTACCAGTCAAGAAGAACACAAGCAATGACTTTAAACATATTTATATATGTATAGATACAAAAAGCAAAGCTGGCACAGCTAAAAATACAGTTAGTAAAATACCTAATGCAGCCTGAAGTAGAAAAAGTGTTTTGAAGGCAAAGAATTTATAACAGAAATCTCTGAAATGCTGCCAGTTTGAGCCAGAGGTGCAAAGCTTTATAACAAGTGAGGACAGGGTAAGTACAGCCTGCTCACACCTTGTTGTTACTCCAGCTCTGAGCAATGAGTTTATCGAATTATGAACATCAAAATTCCTGTGTTTCACTTAGGGCAATGGATTTTACTATTATGGAAGAAAATGGAAGTGATAAGGCTTGGTTGATGAACATAATGATTTTAGAACACATTAATTAAGAAGAGAGCTCACAAGTGCCTATTTCGAGCAGATGGAAAATTCAGGAAATCATCAGAGAGGTAATTGCAGTGGTTATGAAGCCAGAAAAAAAAGGGGAAGGAGCTCCTGAAGGGAAGCTAAAGGGGGAAGGATCTGATAGAAAAGTTGCCAGTCTCACCTTAGTGCTCAGGGCACAAACCTGGCTGTGGGGAAGAGAGAGAAGATGCAAAACAGGGGGGGAAATGTGAATAATAGCAAAGAGCAAGGATTGTGCCCGGGGAGATGCTGACTCCTCATCTTGGAATAGAGGGAAATGGTACCAGCTGCATTGCAGGGGTGAATTAGCAGCTGCCACAGGAAAAGTGTAGAAATTGTGGCAGAGGAGCCTCAGAGGTGGCAATAAAAACCAGAGAGCAGCAGCCATGCTGGGGCTGGTTCCAGCAAGGTGGGAGGAAGCAGGTGAGCCAGGTGGGACTGGTACAGAGCCAGCTCAGAGGGGGAGATAAAGCCCACCCGTGGAGGAGAATCATCAGCCTGGAGCCTGGGAATGGACACAAACATCTGTGGGTCTGTGGCTGCCCTTTCCCATCTCTGGGACCAGCCTGGAACTCGTGCTGCATCAGCACACAGCCCTCAGGTGCTCTGGGTGGAGTGATGCTGCACCAAAAGGAAGACTGGGAGAAAAAAAGCTGCATGAACCAGCTGCAAAAAATGCAAAATGCAGTTTGAAATGGATGTCATCATCATCATCTTCAGAGACAGGACCAGGCAGTGCTGCAACCACAAAAGCAGCCTGAAGAACACAGTACATAAATTGTGATTCAGGAACAGCCCTGGGAATGGAGCTGCAGGAACAGCCCTGGGAATGGAGCTGCAGGAACAGCCCTGGGAATGGAGCTGCAGGAACAGCCCTGGGAATGGAGCTGCAGGAACAGCCCTGGGAATGGAGCTGCAGGAACAGCCCTGGGAATGGAGCTGCAGGAACAGCCCTGGGAATGGAGCTGCAGGAACAGCCCTGGGAATGGAGCTGCAGGAACAGCCCTGGGAATGGAGCTGCAGGAACAGCACTGGGAATGGAGCTGCAGGAACAGCCCTGGGAATGCAGAATGGAGCTGCAGGAACAGCCCTGGGAATGCAGAATGGAGCTGCAGGAGCAGCCCTGGGAATGCAGAATGGAGCTGCAGGAACAGCACTGGGAATGCAGAATGGAGCTGCAGGAGCAGCCCTGGGAATGGAGCTCCATGAGCAGCCCTGGGAATGCAGCTTCAGGAACAGCACAGGAGCAGCCAGCAGGAGGATCAATGGATAGCTGTGATTTCCTGTCACCTGTTCACACCCAGATGAAGGCTTTACTACTCACTCTACCTTTCTCCCCTTTGCCATGTCAGTGCTGGGGTTCCTGGCAGTGAGATCCAGCAGAAAGGCAGGATTCTGGGAGCTGGGGAGGGAAAACTTCCACGAGAATAGGTGAGCAGGTGGAGGATCAGCACCATCACATCTCCTTGCTGCAGGGAGTGTGCTGATCATCACAGCTTGGACTCTCTGATCTTGGAGGCTTTTTCCAACCTGAATGATTCTGGAATTCCAAGGTTTCCTGTGGCTCAGTGGCCCCATGCCCCTCATGCCTCCAGGGATGCATCTGGGCCCCAAAATGCTGCTGGACCAGAGGTGCCTTGGGGTAGGGCCACCTTCACCCTTTGAGTCCTCATTTTTTAACCTTGGCTCCTCTGAGTCTCTCCAGTAATTCCAGCAGCAGAGCCCCAAAACCTGTCTCTGCCTCCTGCATTGTGCAGACCTTAAATTGCAAATAAACTTGATAATAGAAGAGAGGAACTGAGGAAAACTGAGTAATAAGACAAGATCAAGGCTTGGATACCACGGTGCTGCGAAGCCTCAAAGCACTGATAACAGATAAAATCAAATTATCAGAATCTGGGTGTATTTCACAATTAAAAATGATGGTTTTAATGAAAATAATTCCAGGGGAGAAGGAAGTAAAGTATCATTAGCCACGTTTTATGCTCTTCCCATAACTTCATATCAATCTGAGAGCTGCTGTTCCTAGAATCATGGAATCCTGCAATGGTTTGGGGCCTTTAAAGCTCATCCTGTTTCAAGCTCATCACCTTTCACTAAACCAGGCTTCTCCAAGCCCCATCCAACCTGGTCTGGAGCCCTTTGTCAGGCTTCTGTGAATCCCATGATGGGAATTTTTATATCATTCCCATTCTGTTCCAGTCCTCTCCATGGCCCCATCACTCCCAGGACAGACACTGCGCTGTGAATCAGCAGGACGAGGTGTAAAAATGAAAAAATCCTGGAATGCTGCTGGAAATGCTCCTGGATTTGTTTGGGTGCTGATCTATTTGAGGGTGCATTTAATGATGGCAGAGAATCATCCCTGCAGGTGAAAGCCCGAGGAGCAGAGGATGAAAGCAGAGTTTCAGCTGCCTGTGAGACAAACCCTGCTCCCTGCAGAGCTGCGTTTGCTGGGAGGGCACGCTGGGGTTAAGCAGCAGAGCAGGCTCCAGGAGCTGTGGGGGGAGGACCAGAGCAGATTGCCAAGGCACAATTACAGTAAATGAAGGAAGCACAGCCCACACCTGTGCCTGGGACCCCCAGCTCCAATCCAGCCCTGATTGCTTCTCCAGGGACTTCCCGGAGGTAAAGTGTCAATTAGTGTAATGACCCTGGACTTTGTCCACTCTGCTCCCTCGTTCTGAGCGTGGAATAATTTCATGGGCGCTGGGGGATCTCTTTTAGCAAACTCCTCACAACACCACCTGCTCACCCTCTCATTCTTGCAGTGCTATTCCCAGCTCTCCTTCCCGGGATTGCTGAACTGGAATACCAAATGCAGCTGGCCCCGGAGGCAGCCGGGGCTGCATCCTCACAGACAATGGTGCCCAGACACCTGTACAGATAATTCCAGCTCTCTTTGGAACAGGGAATGCAGCAAACCTGGCCTTGCAGCCCAGGCCTGCATATGCATTCCAGGAAAGGATGGGACTCCAGGTAGGAGAGGTTCCCAGCTCCCTTAACAGCTCAGACTGATTACCATGAGGTAATTATCCCCATTTTACATGCAAATTCCAGGCACTCTTGCAGATTTTGTCTCAAAAAAACACTTGCTTAGGGCTGGAGGCAGTTTTAACTCCTGTGCAGTCAGTAAATACTTCACAAATCCATAGATGTGGGACTTCGGGGCATGTTGTGGAGCTGAACAGGAATATCTGAGGAAAAACTGAGCCATGGAGGCAAGGCAGGAAAACCAACCCCCATGGAATGGGGATATCCATGGGGCCAATAAGAGAAAACCAACCTGCATGGAGCAGGGTTAGATGGGATATTGGAAAGGAATTCCTCCCTGGGAGGGTGCTGAGGCTCTGGCACAGGTGCCCAGAGAAGCTGTGGCTGTCCCTGGATCCCTGGAAGTGTCCAAGGCCAGGCTTGGAGCACCCTGGGACAGTGGAAGGTGTCCCTGCCTGTGGCAAGGGATGGAATGAGATGGGCTGTGAGGTCCCTTCCCACCCAAACCATTCCAGAATTGTTGGATTCTCTGAAATTCGGGAGCTTCTCAGGATACTCTGGATTTCAGGGTGATCCAGCTCTCTCCACCAGGATCCAGCTGGGTGTGAGAGCGGCAGCTCCAGCTCCTCATCCCACCTTCCCTTCCGGCTCTCTATCAGCACGGCTCAGCCCAGCCTCACCATCGGCCCCTCCCCGGCTGCCTGCCGAGCCGGGATATTTATAGGCTTTACTGGAAGCGCTTGGCACATCGCTGGCCTTCAAATGTGATTGTTTTGCAAAGAAGGAAATTAGCTGGAGTGTGGGGCTGCTGGCCAGCTTGGCCTGGGAGCAGAGGGAGCCCCAGGTCAGGACCCAGCTGCATTGTTCCTTTTATCTTCAGAAGGAATTTGCCGGCTCTCTGTGGGGGTTTTGGTGATTTTTTTTAAGTGACTCTTAAGGTGATGGGCAAAGAGAGATCATTGTTAGGAATCCTGCTTTTTAGAAATACTTGAGATATTAGTGGAGTGCACTCTGAGCCATTCCAAGAAATACCTGCTGGAGGAATCGGGTGGGTCAGGATCTGGGTATTTATAACCATAGTTGGGGCATGGCAGATGGGTCCCAGCTTGGAATAATCGAGCTGTAATGGAAGAATGTGCATGGGGCAGAACCTCGGCATGTTGTGGAATGGGGGTGGTATTCTCATCTTGGACAAGGCCCCTCTATTCTTCTCCTCTCTGTTTGCATAATTTTACTTCATTTCCTTGGTGGTTGTGGAGTTTAACTGGCCCGGGGTTGTGTTTGAAACCCTTCCTGAGAACACTCTTGTAAAACAAAATATTGACATTCCCTTGGCTTTCCTTACAACAAACGCCTCTGCCTGGGGCAGGTGTTCCAGGAGAGCTCTTGGAAGTGTGTGGGATGAGTGTGGAGAGCTGCTGACCTCAGGTGGGACACACTGGAAGGGTTGCATTGGGAAATTTCTGTCCTGAGCTGTCTGGGAAAGTGTTTGTCCTGTGTCTGGGAAGTCTCCCTTGATGATAATCATTTAAGGGACAGCTCGAGGACAACCCAGAAATGCCCATTTATTTGCTAAGACAATTCCCTTGGAAATCCACATGAGCTCCTAGCAAATCTGCAGGAGGAGGAAACATTTGGGGCCCCTGGCCCAGCAATTTGGAAAGCTGAGCTGGTCTGGAGCCAGGTGGTTTCTGGGGAGGACAAGCCAGTGCCATCCTCGTGTCCCTGAGCAGAGCACCTGCAGCCTGCCAGCCTGGATCTCGTTCCCTACAGACCCATGAGCAGCTGGCAGGATGTTCCCACACCTCCTCCTCCTCCTCCTCGTGGCTCCCAGCAAGTCTTGTGGGCCAGCCTGGTGATGTGAGGGCCCAGCAGTAAGGCCTGTGCTTTTCCCCTTGCAGTTTTGCCAGTGAGGAATACCAGCGGGCCGTGCAGCGCATCTCGGGGCTGGTGCAGGAGCACAGGGCCACCCTGCTGCCAGGCCAGCCCCAGCTGAACGTGTGTGACCAGGCTGTCATGGTGAGTGCCCAAAGCACCAGTGCACTGGGGGATCCTTGCCTTCAAATGCATTTTGTGAAGGTTTCATAAAGTGTCAGTGTTGGGAAGGGATGGAGGAGAGATGCATGGTCACCTGTTGGTGGCTTCCTTGCTTAGGGACAGGGCAGATCCTTCTTCTCCTTTCTAATCCCCTTCTGCAATTCTCAAAGTCCTGGAATCATGGAATCCTGCAATGGTTTGGGTGGGAAGGGGTCTTAGAGCTCATTCAGTCCCACCCCTGCCATGGGCAGGGACATCTTCCACCATCCCAAGCTCCAAGCCCTGTCCAGCCTGGCCTGGGACACTTCCAGGGATGGAGCAGCCACAGCTGCTCTGGGCACCTGTGCCAGGGCCTCACCTCCCTCACAGGGAGCAATTCCTTCCCAATATCCCATCAAACCCTGCCCTCTTTGTTTTGAGTCTTCTATGGGACAGTGCCTCGTTTTCAGTGATTTACCTTTGGTTTTGGTCTTGCTCTGTCTCCTCCAATTCCCCCCCAACCTGAATTTTCCAAAGTCTTTATTGAAATTGAACATTTTCAGTTCTGTTTTCTCTTTCAAGTCTCCTGGTGGAAAGTTGCAGTTTGGCTTTCCTGTCAAACACTGCTTGGTTTGCTGAGAACCTGGGAAAGGAACTGGATAATCTGGGGGAGGTTGTCACTTGACAGGAGGTTGTGTAGTCTGAGGGAATGTGTCTGTGGGCTGACAGACAAAATAGTAACAGGCAAAATCTTTTTACAGACAAAATCTTGTAACAGGCTGTTACAAAATAGTAACAGGCAAAACCTTCCTGATGCAGAAATAATCTCCTGAATCAGTCAGAACCTGCTGCCTCTGGTCTGTCACCAGCAAAGAACAAAACGTGGAGCTGTGTCCCCTCAGTAACAAGGCAAAGATCTCCTTTAGCTTTGTCCCTTTTTTTTGGATGTTAAATAGGAAAAATATTTGAGGGCCCATTGTTTCTGTGTTGTTTTCTTTCCTTATCCAACTTTTCCCTTAATGAGCACTGTTCTCTGCTCCTCTGGGATCTTTTGGATTCAGGCACTGTCCCCAGGGCCTGGCTGCAGAGCCCTGCACTGCAAAGGCATTTCTTCCAAAACTGCTTCACAAATTGAAGGCCATCAGAGGCAGAAAGTGTGCTGGGGATCCTAATCCCAGGAGAAATGCTTCAATCCCAGCAGGAAACACGCTGAGTTTTCCAGGCTGTGTACACTCCTCACAGGATAACTCCATGGTGGCTACACCAAAATATCAGGCTCCAGATTGCTGCCTCTGGAGAGCAGAAAGGAAGATAAGCAAATCCTTAGGGAGTGATTATATTGCTGGGATGGACTGGGGCCTAAGTCTGTTTTGGGGGGATGCTGGGAATTAATTTCCTGACACTATCTCCTGACACCTGTTTATTTGATAAAGGTGTTTGATGTATTTGGGAGAGAGGAAAAGAATTGTCTTTACTTACACATAAACAAAGTGTGAGGATATGTTCAAGGAAGTGTCCGAGGCCACAGAGGGACAGGACCCAGGAATGGCTTCCCACTGCCAGAGGGCAGGGATGGGTGGGATATTGGCAAGGAATTGTTCCCTGTGAGGGGGTGAGGCCCTGGCACAGGGTGCCCAGAGCAGCTGTGGCTGCCCCTGATCCCTGGCAGTGCCCCAGGCCAGGCTGGACAGGGTCTGGAGCTGCCTGGGACAGTGGGAGGTGTCCCTGCCCATGGCACTGGATGAGCTTTCAGGTCCCTTCCCAGCCAGGCAGTGCAGGATTCCAGGACAGCAGATGGATGGTTGTGCAGCTCCTGCAGAGGGTTGCTGGCAGTGCTGGGGCAGGGGAGGTGTTTGCAGCCCAAGTGTGCAGGACCCCAGCAGCAGCATCCAGGGAGCTCCCCCAGAGCCAGCTCTGCTGGGTTTGCTGCTGGGGAAGTGGGAGAGGCTGTTCCTGCAGCCCAGGGCTGGCCTGGCTCACTGCACTGTGTGTCCCCAGGGCTCCCAGCACACACCAGCAATGGGACTGGGACTGCTGGAGTGCAGCACAGACCAGTTATTGTTCTGCTTTTTCAAAAGAACAAACATTTCATTTCATGTGTTCCTTTGGCTCTCCATTCCTTCTGCAGAGTGCTCTGAATTTTCCAGCCGTGGCTGCACATTTTAAAGCAGAGGAACAGATTTAGAAAACAGCATTAATTGTTCTGAAAGCCTGCAGAGCCCTCGGTGCAGAGGTGCCTCCAGCACAGCTCCCTCTGTGTCTGCTCCTCTGCAGGAATAGCTGGTGTCTCACTGCCATCTGTTGTCAGCTCCATGGAAGAAAAACCTGCTCCAGATGGTTTTTGGTTTTTGTGTTTTTTTTTTTTTTTTTCTGGGGTTGAGTGTTTCTTTTCCGTAGGAATTGAATTCCATGGAAACATAAATACTTGCAGGGTGAAAATCAGCAAAACGAAAGGCAAGAGGTCAGTGTTGAACTGGCCTTTAATAGGGGACAGCAGGAATGTCCCATGGATGGACAGAGCTGAGAGAGGAAAGGACAGACAATGAGCACAAAAGATTCCTGAAGGCAGAATGGGAAGTGTTATCTCCCCTTCCCATGACCACAATCCCAAATTTTAAATGGCAAAATGAAATTAAAAACGTTCCTTTATCCAAATTCCTTCCATTAATCCCTCTGGAAGCTGAGGTTGGCAGTGGATCTCCTTGCCTGGTGTCCTTTTTCTCTTCTACGCATTTGGGTAGCTCAAGAAACGTGGAAACAAGGAAAACAAATAGTTTGGTGTGCAGTGGAAGAGGTGTCTCAGGAATGCTTCCTGCCCCATCTGCCCATGCATTCATCCATCAAAACTCTCATTAAAATACCAGCATTCTTATCTCTCTCACACCCTTGGCCTTCTGCTGCTGCCTTTTGCTTCCTCAGGAAAGTGCCTGGAGATTGCAGGGCTGAAAATGGGAACTCCCCTGGAATCCCAGGAAAACTGGAGGTGTCACCAAAACCTCCTGGTCTGGCTGTTTTGTGCTACAGGAGAGAGAGAGGAGGGTCAGCAGCATCCCAGCAAACTGGGAGAGGCCAGGAGGACTGGTGTAGCCCAGAAGAGGGAATCATCCTGCCCAGGATTTGTAGCCTTTCCCAGAGCTTTTATTTGAGCAGAGTTTGGAGTGGGGAAGTTTATGAGCCCAGAGGCTTCAGCAGCAAGAGGAGTTCCATTTTTCAAGCAGCACATAAAAGTGTCTTTGTGAGGATCATAAAGAGCTGCTTGGGGTGAGAGCTCAGCAGATACTTGGTGTGAATCATCTTTCTGTCTATCTTTGTTTGTTTTTAACAGAATTGGTCCCCTCCAGGCTGTGAGAAGCTTGGGAAGTGCCTGAAAGCACCAGAGTCTGATCCTCAGAAATGCTCTTGGCCTCACTGATGGCTGCAGCCCTCCAGAGCTACCCAGAGGCAGCTGGACATCCAGTTTGCAATGCCTGCTCCTGTTGGCACTCCTGTTTACACAGGAAGGGTGTGATGTGTGCATGATATCATCACTTGCTCTTCCAAAAGGGCCAGTGTTTATATTCCTCGTGCTCAGGGTTTAGCCTCTACTCCTCTCTTCTCCCAGTTCTTTCCCTAAATGGTAACTCCAGTGAGGATTGGTTCAGCTGTGAAAGCTCTCTGGGCTCTGCCATCAGCTCCAAAGTGCCATGGATCACTCCTGCTCCTTCCACCCAGCCTTGCCATGGGACAGGTCAGGAAGCCCAGAGCTGCCAGAGAGCCCTGCCCAAAGTGCCCATGCTTTGCCTGTAACTTGTTGTTTTAACATTTAATTTCCATTGTCAACTCTGGACATCAACTTGTTTTTTCTTTCTCCTGAAATTTGTGAGTTCTGGGTGCAGAGAAGGGATCCCTCCTGTTCCCAGCTGAGGGTTTGGATCCAGGGAGAATGCCCTCAATCCCTTCCATGTGTAGCTGCAAACATTCCCTAGGTTATGCTTTAAGGAGAGGTGAGGATTGTGTTCAGGTAAGTGTTGGATTGAGGTTCCAGCCCCTGCCAGGGCTCCAGGAGAGCTGGAGAGGGACTTTGGAAAAGGGCCTGGAGTGCCAGGACACAGGGAATGGCTCCCACTGCCAGAGGGCAGGGCTGGATGGGATATTGGGAAGCAAATCTTCCTTGTAGGAGTGGTGAGGCCCTGGCACAGGTGCCCAGAGCAGCTCTGGCTGCCCCTGGGTCCCTGGCAGTGCCCAAGGCCAGCTTGGACAGGGCTTGGAGCAGCCTGGGACAGTGGAAATGGGGTTGCACTGGATCCCAGATAATTCCAGGATTCTGTTGCCTAATTGTTGGTGCAGGACATTTATGGGGAGCTGGGGTGAGGTGTTCATTTCAGGGCTTTCCTTAATTTCCAGAAATCTGGATCTGAAGCTGGTCCAGGTCTCACTTCCCATGTGAGCAGGCTCAGAAATGCCCCTTTGCATCAGCCTTCACTCCTGACCCCGTTCCCAGCACACACTCTCTGAGGAATTCTCCTTGTGCAAACTTTCCCCAGCCTGGGAGTAGCTCTCCTTTAGCCACAGTTCCTGGGGAGCCTTTGCTCAATTCTGCAGGGCCCTGGAGCCCATCCCACACCCTTCCCTGTCTCCAGCAAACCTGTCTGGAGCAAGGCCAGGCTCCTCTGGGCCTGCAGGGCAGAGCTGCAGGGAGCCCTGAGCGTGTCTGGGTGCAGAGTGAAAGAGGGGCAGTTCAGGTTGGGTATAAGGAAGGAATTGTTCCCTGTGAGGGTGGGGAGGCCCTGGCACAGGGTGCCCAGAGAAGCTTGGGGCATCCTGGGATAGTGGAAGGTGTCCCTGCCCATGGCAGGGGTGGAACAGGAGGAGCTTTTAGATCCCTTTGCACCCAAAGCATTCCATGATTCTCCACTTGTCCCACCAAGAGCTCTCCTTGCACCCCTCAGTGTTTCCCGCAGTACACGTGCCCTCTCTGTGTGATTGTGCTGCCTTAGGAAAATCCAGGTGCTCTGTCCCTGGAAACAGCTCAAATTCCTTCCCAAGCTAAGCTTGAGAGCTCTGCTTCTGTGCCAGCTGCTGTGCTCCCACCAGCTCCAGGCTCTCAGCTGCTCCTGTAATCCCAAACACTCCCATTCTCCCATTCCCATGGTGTATGGACCTGTAATCCCCTCCTGTAATTCCTGGTGTGTACCTTCTGAAGCTGGATAATCCCATAAAACTGGAATAAGAACAGCACTTGAGTCAGCTCTTGCTGTTCCACCTCTCAGAAACCCCAGCCAGCATTTCAGGGATCCCTGCACCTCTGCAAGTGGCATTTGTTTATAGCCCACATTTCTTAGGATGTTCCTATTGTCCTTCAAGTATTTCGTGGCATTTCCAGCTCGTCCATTACATTGCTCCTTGTTTAGACACAGCTCAAGGCTTGGGAGATCTGGCCAGCAGCTCCCTAGGAGGTGAGGTGAGGGCTGGGAGCAGTTGTGGGGCTGTCAGCACAGATAAAACCAGGAATTCTCCATTTGCTGGGGCTGCTCCAACTCTGCTTTAGGGCTTCTCCATGTCCAGAGAAGGGAATGGAGCTGGGAAGGGGCAGGAGAATCCCTGAGGGAGCTGAGGGGGCTCAGCCTGGAGCAAAGGAGGCTCAGGAGGGCCCTTGTGGCTCTGCACAGCTCCCTGCAGGAGGGGACAGCCAGGGCACAGGGACAGGAACGTGCCAGGGGAGGGTTAGCTTGAAGATCAGGGGATTTTATTCATGGAAAGGCTGCAAAGCACTGGCACAGGGCAGTGGTGATATCCCATCCCTGGAATTGTTGAGAACCACGTGGATGTGGCACTGAGGTGACCACGGTGCTGCTGCTGAGCAGTGCACTCCATCTCCAAGGTCTGCTCCAACCTCAGTGACTTGGATTCCACAATTCTGTCACCTGGGGCTGTCAGAGCCCTGCATTCACTGTCAAACTCCACCAGAGGTGGGAGTCCATGGCTGCAGCTCCCTGGAATCCTCGAATCCTAGTGAGGTAGCAACACTTCTGGGGTTTTGTGCTGCTTAGGAAGAGTTCCCCCAGGATCAGAGCTGGAGCCTGGCCTGGCCACCCTCCTCAGGCCCCAGAATTTGCTCTGGACACCTCCTCCCTGTCCCCTGCCTGCTGCTTCCTCCTTTTCTCTTTCACAGCTGCACTTTGGATGATCCTGCTTTGCCCCTGGAGCTTGCTCTGAGCAGCCACAGGGTTTGTCCCCCCTCCCAGCACAGCAAACCCTCATTCCTCCCTGGAATAATTTCAGGACACAGATCTGGAGGGAAACTTTGCACTTAAAAGCAAGTAAGTGAAGCCATGGAGTGTCTGTTTAGAATAAAAGGGCACGAAGCAGATAATAAATAATCATGATTTAATGTGTCAGAGCTTCTGCTTTAAATTTAAATAGGAATAGTTGTTTACAGCTGGATAATAGGAGGAATTTTAAATGAATGCCTTTCCTAAAAATGTACAGATTTAAAAGTTGTGAGGCGAAGAACTAATGAGGATAAATAAACTATTTTATCAGCAATGCAGTCTGTGCTTTCACCTGTAGGCCAGGGGAGTAACACCTTGCTTTGGGGCACTCTGATTTGCCTCCTGGATCATGGGACTGACTGGGGTTAAAAATAACCTGCTTTGTTTTCCCAAAGTTATTTTTCCCATGGATCAATCTCCCAGCCCACACGGAGTTCAGAGGCTGGGGGGAACCAGGGCCAGCACAGGGGTGGGGATGGTGCCTGCAGCCCCCACTGCCCACTCAGGGCACCAAGTGCCCTCATCTGCCCTCAAAAACCATCCTGAGCTGCTGGCCTGAAGCTTCCCAGTTTGGGACCTGGGGCTGGAGTGGTGCTGGAGGATTTCCTGCCCACTCAGGGACCTGCAGCAACCAAACTGGTCTGGTGGTGGCTTCTGTTCTCAAGCTATGAGGCAGAAATGCCAAAGGAATGCTGGAGTTTATGGCTGTGGTGTTCCTTTCTTTATGTTTATTATGCTGAACGCTAAAAGCTTCATATCTGCCTGGCCTAAGAGTCCAAAGAATTTCTTTCTTGCCTTTAATTTCCAATTAGCTGAGCCTCTCAAGCCTCCCAGCTCTGCCCCTGAGGCTCTGTTATCATCCCACCCTTCATGCAGAGAAGCTTCCGAAATGGATGGAACTAATAATCATGGAAAACTCGGGCTGCATTTCCAGGCTCTGCCTGCAAAAGTGGAGCCTTGAGTTCAAATCCTGCAGCGACAAATGGATTATTTCAGTGGCAAATTGATCCCTGGGGACCAACAGTTTGGGGAGCTGGATGCTGGAAGAGGGAAGCAGCAGATCAATTCCCAACACTCAGAGCCAAGGTTAATACCCTGCAAGCTGCCCTGAGCGCAGCAGTGAAGCAGAACACGGCCCTGCCTGTCCAGGGGGAGCCTCAGGAACGTGGGGTCAAAGGGAAAACGGGGAAGGTTGGAACAAGGGAAGCCCCATGGATTTGCTGGTAAAACCTGGGGGCTGTGTTTGGGCAGTGACACTGGGATTTGACTAAAAGGAGTGGAACTGGTATCTCCAAGAAGGAGGCTGTGGGACTTGGGACAGTAGTGGAAGTGGCAGTTCCCATATCTGTCACCTCCAGCCCTCCCAAACACCATGGACAGCATCCCAAAGCTCCAGGTTTCACATAAAGGGTCTCCTCAAGGCTGGACACTCTTATTTTCCCCAGTGACAACAGCTTTGAAACAACCACATGACAGAATGCCAGCAGCTGAAGAAGGAGCTGTGGAAGGTGAGGACTGAGCAGAGTTTGTGGGGCAGGAAGGTTTGGGGCATTTTTGGCTGCAGAGTCCCCAGCAGCCTCTGGAGCACAGCCAGCAGAGAAATCCCTCCCCAGGGATCCTGCCCTTGTCCTCAGCACTGGGAAACTTTACAAACTAAACACACTTTTATTCTCCTAAGAGTTCCTTTGCTTGTTCAGCTTCCAAAGAACTGTTCTGCAGTTCGAATGGCCTGTTTTCCATCTCTCCTAGCAGTTAGAATACTTGGAAATCAACTTTTCCTTTTGTTTTCTGGTAGCATTGGATGTTTTTCTATGTTATCAGGAGGCAGCACTGTGGTGCCCCTTGAATTAAACTGTCAAGGGGTTTAATTTTTTTAAGAACAGCTGTAAGGGAAGAACTGAAATCCCATTTTGGGTTCTTTTTTCCTTTGGAAAATGGCTATTTTAAACACCAAGGCTCCATTTGCCTGCTTTCTTTATATCCCCTTGCACCGTTTAAAGTTTTGTTGTTGCTTGAAGTCTACTTGGGATTATATAAATCCTAAATAAAGGTGGATCCGTAGCCAGAAGCTTGTGGTCTTTTAGGAGGGGAAAAAAACCCCTTCTGCCTTGCAGCTTCTGCAGAGAGGCAATCTGGCAGCTCTGCGGGCCTTTGTCCCTCTTGGAGTCACTTAACACCCCCTGGGTGCGAGGCTGGTAGCACAATTCCCAGCTGAAAGGGAGAGCAGATAAAAGCCAGCAGCGAGGAATGCGAGCCAAATCCATTAGCTCTGGATCAGACACAAAATCCAGGCTGGCCAGGGGAGAGAGAGGAGTTCTGTGTCCTCTCCAAGGGCCTGATCCAACCTGCTGCAGCAGGCAGGAGGTGCAGCCTTGGGCTCCGAGGGAGGCACGGCTGGATCATGACACTTTTCTCTCTTTCAGGGGGACAAAAGCAGCTCTGAGGCTTCTGTCCCGAGCCCAGGGCTCTGGCTGGAGAGCTGCATTCTTCTGGTGTTGAAATAAGATACTTCAAATTTGCTTGTTGTTTTCTTGGTTTTTTTTTAAAGGGTTTAAAGTGCATGAGTTTCCTCAGCTGAGATTGAAACGAAACATTCCAGTGGATTTGCAGGGAAATTTTTGTGCTCGTTTTCCCTCGTGGAAGGGGGATGTTGAAATTCGGGGCATTTTGTTCCACTTCACACTGAAGTGTTAAAATCCTGAACGGAACACAAACTTCCAGGCTCTGCACAGCTCTTTAATTGCCTGGTTAAGCTGAGTAAAGTTAGTTCCCGAGCTTTTATATTCCCAGTTTCTGTGCTCCCTGGCTAATAACACCTCTCCTATCAGCATCTCAAAGCACTTTTACATCACTGATGGCCTCGGTGGGCAGAAAAGAGGCAAACCCAGAGTCTCCTGGGGGAATCCAGCTTGCAGGTGGCGATTCCTTTGCCAGGCACGGATCAGCCCTGAGCCTCTCCGAGCCACGAGCGGATGTGGAGTCACCTCCCGGGTGATATTCCAGAGCCCTTTGACATCACTTTTGGAAAGGGGTCCTAGGAAAGTTCTTTGCAGATGGAAATTGCAGTGGGAGTCAGCGGTGTTGTTTGAAAGGTGGAACAATCACAGGGAAAACTGATTTCCTTGGGGTGTTCCAGTGCGATCTGTGCTGGTAGGTGCAGCTGCAGCCCTTGGAGATGGGGATAAATCAGGAGTTCAGACAGCAATCTCAGGAATGCTGTCTTTTAACCACGACTTCTGGCAGCTGGCTCACTGCAAGTCCCATTTGGTGTAACCTTTGTGCCCTTCCCGGCAGAACTGATGGAGACAGACTGAGCCCACATCCCTGGCTGTGGGGTGGAGCAGTGGGGGCACTCAGCAGCTCATCCTGGGGAAGGTTTGCCAGGGCTTGGTCGGGATGAGGGGCCTGGGAACCCCACTCAGCCTCCAGGAAAACGTGGTGGAGTCTCCTGCAGTAAAGGTGGGATTGTGGGGAGGCCACAAACGAGACAGAAGTGACACAGACCCCCCGTTCTGGCCCCTCCATTAGTGAGGGGCAGAAACAGAGCTGCCTGGCAGGCTGAAAAGATCCTTTTTTTTCCAGGAAATAAGCTCCTGCTTATTTATTTCCACGAGTAGGCAGATAAATTCCATCAGCAATTCCATCTGCCAGGAAGAAGAGGAGTTGCTGGAATCACTCATTGTCCAGTGCTGTGCTTGTAAGGTCACAAGAGAAACCCTCAGCTCATCCCAGGGAGCAGAGTGCTGCAGAGCCCTGGGTCCACTGGAAGGCTCTGTCCTTCCTCCCTGCTTGCTTCCCTGGAACAGCTGCCCGAGAGGATTCTTCTGCTGCCAAAGAGATAATCTGAGTTCAGGGAAAATCTTACTTTGTGAGGGAATGGTTGTGAAGGGAGCAGGGGCTGTCTCTGGCAGGAGAGGGAGTTAAGCTTAACAGGAGTTGGGATTGTTCAGCCTGGGCAAGAGGAGGCTCCAGGGGGACCCTAGGGCTCTTCCCAGTGCCTGAAGAGATTCTGAGAGAGCTGGAGAGGAACTCTGAACTAGGGCCAGGGTAAGGGGGAATAACTTCCCCACAGGGCAGGGTTAGATGTGATATTAGGGAGAAATTCCTCCCTGTGTGGGTGGGGAGGCCCTGGCACAGGGTGCCCAGAGAAGCTGTGGCTGCCCCTGGATCCCTGGAAGTGTCCAAGACCAGGTTGGACAGGCTTGGAGCCACCTGGGATAGGGGAAGGCTCTCCAGAAATGTGGGTGAAGTTTTCCCAGTCACAGCTCTCAGCAGCAAGCACTGAGCTCAGCCAAGGCTGTTAGAGGCTCAAACTGCCTCTGCTTTCCACAGCGAGCCGTGCCCAGATGGGTTTGGAGCAGATCCAAGGTGTATTTGCTAATGGAAGAGGAGATCTGAACTCACTCGGTGGATTTTGCACGGCCAAACAACATCCACCCTGGGAGCTGGGGGAGCTCCCTGACGTGCCCAGGGCTCGGTGACACCAGGAGCTGTTGGTCCAGGACCGGGGCTGTGTTATTGTCCCTCACGGGTCTCACCCCAACCAAGGGGTTTATCAAACACAGAACGACTCCAGGAGTTCACACGAGGTGATGAGGGATGGAAAAGCAGGAAACTGTGATGTGCTGAGGAGCTTTGCTGTCTGTGGAAGGCTGGGAAGGGCGAGGGGGTGGAAATGGAACCCTCAGGCAGGGAGCTCCTTTCTGAGGCTGGGGCCAGGCAGGGAAATCCAGCTCCACATGGAGCAGACACCTGGGAACCCTTCAGAGGGGAGCCTGGGGCTGCAACCATTGCCCTGCCAGGGCTCCTGCACCTGGGAATTGCAGCTCCATGTGCCAGGGCTCCTGCACCTGGGAACTGCAGCTCCATGTGCCAGGGCTTCTGCACCTGGGAACTGCAGCTCCATGTGCCAGGGCTCCTGCACCTGGGAACTGCAGCTCCATGTGCCAAGGTGCCAGGGCTCCTGCACCTGGGAATTGCAGCTCCATGTGCCAGGGCTTCTGCACCTGGGAATTGCAGCTCCATGTGCCAGGGCTCCTGCACCTGGGAACTGCAGCTCCATGTGCCAGGGCTCCTGCACCTGGGGATTTCAGCTCCGTGCCCCGCGGCTATCAGAGCTCCAAGCACGGGGGAATTTGGGCTCCATGCATGAAGTGCCAAGGCCCCACACCCCGGGGGATCGATCCCTCGTGTCCTGGGGCACCAGACCTTCATGCACTGGGGGGCTGGGGGCGCTGGGAGAGCTCCGTGTCTGGAGCATCGGACCTCCATGCCCTGGGAACTTGGGGCTCTGTGCACGGGGGTACCAGAGCTCCGTGTGCCTGGAGGGTTGATGCTCCATGCTCCAGGATACCGGAGCTCCGCACACCGGGGCACCTGAGCTCCAAATACCGGGAGAATGGATGCTCCATGCTCCAGGATACTGGAGCTCTGCGCACTGGGTTACCGGAGCTCCACACTCCGGGGTGCTGGAGCTCCGTGCACCGGGGCACGGATGCTCCAAGGTCCAGGACACCGGAGCTCCACACACCGGGGTACCAGAGCTCCAAACACCGGGAGAATGGATGCTCCATGCTCCTGGAGCTCCACACACCGGGGTACCAGAGCTCCAAACACCGGGAGAATGGATGCTCCATGCTCCTGGAGCTCCGCACACCGGGGTACCAGAGCTCCAAATACCGGGAGAATGGATGCTCCATGCTCCTGGAGCTCCGCACACCGGGTACCAGAGCTCCAAACACCGGCAGGACTGGGGCTCCAATGCCCCGGGGTGCCCGAGCTCCACACTCCGGGGGAACGGAGCTCCAAATACCGGGGGGACGGACGCTCCACGCCCTGAGCTACCACACCTCCCTGTCCCAAGGGCCAGCCGCTCCATGCCGCAGGTGCCCGGGGCTCCGGTGCCGCCCCGGGGCGGGCGGAGCCGCTGCCGCCCCGCCCGGTCCGGCCGTGCCGCGGCTGCGTACGGCGGGGCCGCCATGAGCGAGGAGAGGCTGCGCAGGGTCCGCGACCGCGTCCGGCCCTTCCCGGACTTCCCGGAGCCCGGGGTGCTGTTCCGGTGCGGCCGGGGGCAGGGACGGGAATGGGGGCGGGAGCGGGATGGACACCGGGGCGAGGATGAGGACGGAGGCGGTGATGGGGACGGGGACAGTCATGGACCGGGACCGGGACGAGGGATGGGATCGGGGAGGGAACCAGGACCGGGACTGGAGCCAGAAGCGGGGCTGGAAGCAGGACAGGGATGGGAATGGGGCCGGGGATGGCGCCAGGGCTGGAGGCAGGCCGGGGACTCGCTGCCCATCCCGGCCCCTGGCAGGAGCCTTCCCCGGGCTCAGGAGCTCGGCGCTTCCAGAGCAGCGCCCGCAGGTCCCTCACCGCTGCCCGCCCTCCCTGCAGCGATATCAGCCCCTTGCTGAAGGATCCGGTGGCGTTCAGGACTCTCATTGATCTTCTGGAGGATCATGTGAGGGCATCTTTCCCTAAAATCGACTTCATTGTGGGTGAGTGTTGGTTGAACGTCCCCGAGGCCGGGGCAGAGCAGTGTGGCCCGGGTGGGAAGTGTGGGGTGGCCCTTCAGGAATGTTATAGCCCTTGGGCACGAAAATCACCTGAACATTGGCCTCTGTCATGTTAAACATAAACACCGGGACAGTTTATTTGATTCCCTGAAATGCTGCTTTGGGATGTGGCAGGTGCCCTCTGACACTTCAGTGCCAGTTGCACAAATCATCGTTAAAAGGAGGGAGCACGCAAAGCCTGCAGTGTCCCTCGCTGTCCCCAGGGCAGGCAGGCCCTGTCCCAGCTTGTTTTCCTCAGGGAGCCTTTCCAGGGCTCACCTCTCAGCTCACCTGGAAAAGTGCTGAGGGAAGCACTGCTTGGGCTGGGCCTCAGCCCAGGGTTCAAGGAGCACAGACCAAACCTGGCCCAGGTGTTTTGTGATAAGTGAAGTCTGCCCAGGCGTACAGAGTTCCTGCTTGTGTGGCCGGACTGATATCGGGGTTTATCTCGGAGGAAAAGGGTCAGAGGGGAGGGAAATGGGCTCTTGGGGCCCAGCAGCAGCACATCTGGGTGGGAACAGGAGCTGTGTTTTTTACCCTCAGAAGGGACTTGAAGAGCAAATTGCTTTTAGAGGCCCCTGAATGGGGGATAAAATGGGAGGGGGATCACACCAACACCCTCCCCCAGTGACATGGCTCCGATCTGAGTGACGGGACAAGGAGAAAAGGCCTCAAGTTGCACCTGGGAGGGTTAGGTTGGATATGAGGGAAAATTAATTCACTGAGAGGGTGCCAGGTATCAGAACAGTCTGTCCAGGGCAGTTGTCCCAGAAAATACCGTGGATGTGGCACTTGGGGACGTGGCTCAGCTGGGAAATTGTTGGACTTGCTGGTGTTGGGGGCCTTTTCCAAGGCGAACGTTCCCTGATTGCCGCTGTGCCCAGGCCTGGACTCGCGCGGGTTCCTCATCGGGCCGCCCCTGGCACAGAGGTTGGGCATCGGCTTCGTGCCCGTGCGGAAGAAGGGGAAACTGCCCGGCCCCACCGAGGGCATCTCCTACAGCCTGGAGTATGGCAAGGTACCGGGAGGAGCAGGGGCCGGGGTGGGGGCAGGGTGGGGAGGGGGCCCAGCCGGGCTCTGATGGGTAATCGGGCTCGGCACAGCCACGGTGACTCCCTTCGGTGCTGTCCCTGATTCTCTGAGGGGCCTGGTGCTCTGACCTGGTGCTAAATGGCTTTCTTTGGCTTGAATTCAGGGGCATGACCACGGAGAGTGCTCCCCACTCTGGCAGTCAGTGCTGTAAGTCAGAGCCTTCCTGCATGGCTTCCCAGCATCCCGCCCCATAACCCTGCAGCTGCTCCAGGACTCAGCCTCCATCCGTGCTACCCCCCAGAACTAACGGCAGCAGAACCCCCAAAGGCAGGCCTAAGCCACCAGGATTGTTTGGGCCAACCAAGCTCATGTGACACATCCAAACAGGTGCCAGTTTGGATCTGGCTCTAGGCAGAGCTCCCCAGTGCATGACAGGAGATTTTCCTCCCTGGAGAACAGCTCTGGGATAAGATTCCACCATAGCTCACACGATGGAAGTTCAGGATCTTGGCGTGCCAGAGGGTTGGCCCAGCAATCCCCTCCCTGCTCTGTGTTTCTGTGGCGCTCCCCTGTAGCTGCAATTTGTGGGGTTTTTGGGATTTTAGGTGCTGAGTGCTTAGGCTGATGTCGCTGAGGACTTGTCTGTGTTCCAGCATGACCCAGCAGCTCGTCAGGGGTTTCTCTGCAAGGCCAGACTGAAACGAAGCTGCTCTCTGCTCCCTGCAGGCTGAACTGGAAATCCAGAGCGATGCCGTGGAGCCAGGACAGAAGGTGGTGATTGTGGATGACCTGCTGGCAACTGGAGGTGAGGGCAGCACGTGTGTTCCCTGTATCCATGGAATCATGGAATAGCTGGGTTGGATGAATCCCAGCCAGTGCCACGCCCTGCCATGGACAGGGACACCTCCCACTAGCCCAGGTTGCTCCAGGCCCCATCCAGCCTGGCTTTGGACACTTCCAGGGGTCTCCCCTCCTCTCTGCTATCCAGAGCCTGTTGGCAGCAGCAGGGGTGGCCTGGGAGCTGCCCCTGCAGTGAGGCTGTTCCTGCTCCCCTCACAGGTACCATGTGTGCTGCCTGCGAGCTGCTGAAGAGGCTGAAGGCTGAAATCCTGGAGTGCCTGGTGATCATAGAGTTAAAAGCCCTGAAAGGGTCAGGAAAGCTCAATTCCATCCCTTTCTACTCCCTGCTGCAGTATGACTGAGGAGGAGCAGGGAGAAGGGAGCACTGGGAACAAACGTGGGGCTGTATTTAGTGACTCTGGATGTCACGAGGGGGTGGGCAAGGGGGTTGAACACAGCTTTGGAGCACGGCCAGATGCTCTTCAAGCCTAAATTTCCCAAGCACTGTGTTGAGTGTAATGATCCCTTTTGGAGTTGATCCTTTTGGGAAGAAGGAACAGGCTGATGGGCTGGGGGGATGGAGACCAAGGCACAGCTTCACTGAGTCTGTGGTTTTTAGGAGACCAAAGTGACAAAATTGCTGCTGAGGCAGGAGAGCCCTGACAGGGCACCAGCATTCCTTGAGCTGGGCCTCTCAGCCTCCAAGAAACCTGCTAAAAGATTCCCAAAGAAACACAGGAGATGGGCAAAAAGCAATTATTTCTGTGAGGACAAATCCTGCTGTCTTTGAGCTCAGGGTTGCTCTGTGCTGTCACTCACACCAGAACAAGTTGCTCTTACACCAGGGCTGTGCTTGTTGAGGAGAATGAAGTGCCTGCTGTGTCCCTCAGTCAGGATGGTGCTGGTGTGGATGAGCCCAGTCAGTGATTCCCTGCCCTGGAGACCACAGGCACCTTTTGTTCAGCACCAGTTCCCATCTCCTGCACACATCCCCCTCCCTGTGCTGCTGCTTTCCCTCTGCTGGGCTGTCCTGAGCCATCAGGCTCAGAGCCTGCCCTTGGTGGGGTTTGGTGCCAGGAAGGGGCTGCAGTGGTCTCAGGTGTGATGGATGGTGGGGCTTGGAGATGATTCCTCCAGCACGGTTCAGTTTGGTCACAGCTGAATCCTGGTGTGCCAAAACTTCCCAAAGCCTGAAAACATCAGGGACTGTGTCCCTGGCCCAGCAGGGACTGGACTCACAGGTACAATAAACATTGGTGTATTTTTATGTTTCCTAAACTGTCTCAGAGCTGTTCTTGCCGTGGCTGGAGCTGTTGGTGACCCTTGGGGGTGTCCCTGTAGCCCCAGGTGCTCGGTGGAGCAAGGCTGTGGGGTGAGCTCTCCCTTAGCCCCCAAATGCTTGGAATTGTTTTCCAGGTGCCTTTTCTTTACTTTGCACCAACCTCTGGTTGGAGGGGCTGGGTCAGCTGAGCTCCCCTTCCCCTTCCAGCACCTGGGGCCACCTCCCACCCATCCCCTCTGCTTGGAAGGATTATCCCAGCTATTTTCATCCCTGGGAAGCCACTTCAGTGCTGCTTCAGTTTGAGGAACACAATTCCCTGGGGACCAGCAGGGCTTGGGGAGGCAGCACCTCCTGGGCTTGGCAGCAGCAGAGGGTCCCTGCTGTGGGGAAGGGAAAATCAATTCCACCCCCATGGAAAGCAGCTGCGTGCCGGGGAAGCAGCGTCAGCCCCGGCAGTGCCAGCAGGTGACATCAGGGAACGTGGGGACGGTGCCTTGGCCCTGGCTGGGCTGCCAGCAGCCCCTGATGTCATTTGCTTGGAGAGACCAGGCTGGGCAGGGGTGGCTTCCAGGTGGGAGCAGGGTTTTATCCCGAGGAGCAGAACGGGAGCTCGCTGGGAGCTCTCCTGGGATGAGTGTGCCTGCCAGGCTGCTGATTCCAGCTCCTTTCCAATCCTGCTCCTTGCCTCCAGCTGCTGGAATCCGGCTCCTTTCCACCACGGTGAGGTCCCTGAGCATGGCTGAGAGCCCAGCCTGCCCTGGGAGCCCCCAGCCTCACACCCAGCCCCTGGGTTGGGTTTAATCCCTTCTCCTCCTCCCTGGAAACTGGGCACAGCAGTGCTGGGCTGCACAGGCAAGAGGAGGAGGAAGAAGAGGACTTCTTGCTCCCTCGGAAGTGCTGTGGGATCTCAGATGCTGCCAGAGTCCAGCCCAGCACTTAAAGGGGAGGAATCTGCCCAGGACCAGCGTGGGATGAAAGGATGAGGGAGTCACATTTCCCTGCAGGTCCCTGGTGTCCCCAGCTCCAGCCAGCCCAGCCTGGCGTGGGGAGCAGTGAGGTGTGTGTGACGTGGCCCTGGGCACCTCCCAGCCCTCCCCTGTGCCCACACTGCCCGGCCCGGGCGTGCTGCCAGCCCAGCACCTCTGCAGCCATCCTCACCCTCTTTGTCCCTCTTCCCAAGCCACTTCAGCAGAGTGGCCTGGGATTTCCCCTGGGAAAAAAAAAAACCAACCCAAACCCTGGACCCCTGTGAGCCCTATCCCTGCAGGAGCTGCTGCCCCGGCCCCATGTACAAAAGCTGCATTCAGCTCCCTGCAAAGCCACGCTCACTTTTTCCAGTCAGCCTCTCTCCAGGAGCTGGATGAGGACCCAGCCCTTCCCGGCGCCAATTGCCATGGAGAACCACGAGACAGGCAGCGAGGAAGAGCACTGGGTTAACACAAGTCAACTATATTTAAAACATTTAATACAAATATGTTTTGACAAGTCCTGCAGTTGTTTCCAGCGAGGACTGGAAGATGCATTTTCCCTCCCTTAAAAACAGAACGAGGCCCAAAGCTCCAAAAACATCAATTTGTGACTTTTTCTCTCGCTCCTTCCTGCTTGTCAAGCCTCTCAGCCTCCCCTGTGCTGCCTTCACCCCACCAGGACCCGGTTAATGGAAGAAACCTCCAAAACTGAACCTTCAGGAGAACATGGGAAAGGAGAGGAAAAGGTTCCTCAGGTTAAGGTCGCTTTCATCATCACCCCAGGACACAGGATTGCTCAAGGACCAGGGAACCTACAACCCTCACAGATCCCACCACAGGAATCAGTTAAATTAAGGCATTTTGCCCTTCCTCAGCCAGCCCTGAGGACGAGCCTCCCTCCAGCCCACCCCAGAACCCAGAGTGCTGTCAGGATTTGCTACATTTCGAGAAGATTGCACAGAAAAAAAAAAAAACCCTCAACCCTTGATGTGCTCAGAGGGCTCCGGCCTCCTTGGCCGCCTTGTTGAGCCTCTCGGTGACCAGGCCCAGGTCCTTGTCCTTGTCCAGCTTGACGTAGGTGTCGGTCCTGAGGGCGTGGATGCCCACCCAGTCGGGCAGCAGCTCCGCCAGCAGCCGCACGTGCTTCTCCACCTCCCCTGCGGCGAGGAGCAGCAGCGTCAGCGCCGGCCTCCCCGCGGCCCCTCTTCCCACGGGATCCCCCCAAAATTCCTACCGGGCGCCGCCAGCTCGGGGCAGCTGTCGGCCAGGCGGGCACAGAGCAGCTCCAGGCCCAGCGCCGGCTTCTTCTCGGCCACGAAGAGGCCGCGCAGGACGCGCGCCATGGCCGGCAGCGGC
>VZUI01049562.1:0-24039 GCA_013401135.1 Cettia cetti
AGCTGGAAGCCAAGGTGGGAGCTTTGACAGATGAAATCAACTTCCTGAGGTGCATCTACGAGGAGGTAGGAGCTCTCCCTTCCCATGGGTGAGGTTTTAAATGAGGGTGTGGTGGCCAAAGACACTGAGGTTGGACTGAGCATCTTTGTGGGTTTGATCTGGAGAGGTTGCCTGGAGCTGCTGCTCTTCTCTCTCCTCATCAGATGGTGCCTCTGACTCATGTCTTGGTTGCAGGAGCTGTCTCAGATGCAGACAATCAGCCGGGACCTGTCAGTGGTGGTGTCCATGGACAACAACCGGCACCTGGACCTGGACAGCATCATCGAGGAGGTCCGGCGCCAGTATGAACAGATCGCTCAGAGCAGCCGGGCTGAGGCCGAGGCCTGGTACCAGAGCCGGGTGAGCTGGGAAAGGGTCAAGGCTCCTGGGATGGTCCCCGCTGTTTGAACCACCTGAGGTTTTGGCCAGTTGTGTCTGATGGGTGTCTTTGTCCCCATGCCTATAGTATGAAGAGCTCCAGAGCACGGCCGGCCGGCACGGGGACAGCCTCCGCAACACCAAGATAGAGATCCAGGAGTTGTCCAGGAATGTCCAGAGGCTGCGGACAGAGATCGAGAACGTGAAGAAGCAGGTGGGGGTTGGCCAGTGTCTTATGGGTTCCTCCTGTTTTCTCTCCAGTTTGTGCTGTGGCAATGCTCCAGTAGAGGTTGGGCAGATAGAATTAACAAATTTAATAAAATTTATTTTGTTCTCCACAGAACCATCATCTGCAGTCAGCCATTGCTGAGGCTGAGGAGAGGGGGGAAATGGCCACCAAGGATGCCAGGAGGAAGCTGGAAGAACTGGAATGTGCCCTGAGCAAGGACAAGGAGGAGCTGGCTCGCCTGCTGAAGGAGTACCAGGAGCTGCTGAACATCAAGATTGCGCTGGATGTTGAGATCGCCATGTACAGGAAGCTGCTGGAGGGAGAGGAGAACAGGTAAGACCTCCCACCATGGGCTGGGCCAGGTTTCTGTTCCTTCTTGGGTCAGATTCATCTTTAACCATCCCTCACAACTCATTTAGCATTGAAATCTGATTACCTTCCTTTTCTCCTCCAAATTTTGAAGCCCAAAACAGAAACATGGTCCCCAAGGGGAATATTTCTCAGGCGGCTTGACTGATCTTATATGAAACAGGATATAAAAGGAACATTTTGGGAAGAGTTTTGCTTCTGACTGTATGTAGATTTACAACTGATGTTCCTCTCCCTACACAGGCTCTGCTTAGACAACCCCTCCAACGTGAATGTCTGTAAGTATTTGCACACAGAGTTTTCTCTGCAGAATTACCTTTATCCTTGGTTTTTTGAAGATTCCCAGGATGTTGCCTGGTGTTCAATGACCCTTTCCCTCTTTTGCAGCTGTGGTGGGCAGAACCACCATGTGTGGAGGCAGATCTGGCAGCTGTGGAGCCAGCAATGGCCTGGGTGCAGGAGGAGGGTGCACAGTTGGTGGTGGGAGTGTCCTTGGTGGCAGCTGTGGAGTGGGAGGAGGGATCCTCAGCGGTGGCTTCTCCTCGGGGAGCGGGAGGATGTGCAGCACTGCAGGTGGTAACTTCATGGCTGGGGGGGGCTCCTCTGTGCGGAGATGTGTCACCACCACCACGGTCAAATCCTCTGGGGTCAAATACTGAGCCCTCACCTCCATCCTCCCAGGGAAAGCAGCACCTTCCTTTTCCTCCCACCAGCAGCACAGCCCCTTCCATCCCCATCAGTATTCAGGAGGAAACAAACTGTTTCTGTGGGAAATCTCCCCAATGTGAGATTGAAAACGAGACACATCCCTCTAGCCCAGCCTGGCCCTCACTGAGCCCCACTGGAGTGAAACATCTCCCTCGTGGGTCCCCGGCACTGCAGAGCTCCCTGGGGCTGCTGCACCAGCTGAGGAGGAGCCTGTGGAAAACTGCTCTTCCCTGTCACTTTTTAAAGCCTGTGCTTCCCCTGCACCCCTCATGGGTTCCCCGCATCCTGCTTCAGCTGTGTCAGGAGCCCACAGGAACAGAGGGAAGGAGATGATGTCCCAGAGTCAGATTTAAGAGTGAGGAGCAGGTCTCTGGACTTGTCCACCTTCCCCAGGTGGAGTAATTTGGAAGCTTTAATGTTTTACGGATCCTTTTCCCTCCTCTCCTTCCTGCCTGGAGTGTGTGGCCCTGTTGCCCCCCTCTGTCATGTGAATCAGCTGCTTCCTGCCAGTGCCAAGGCCCCAGGGTCCTTCAGTATACCAATAAACTGCAGAGAGATGAAGATATTTTTCTGTTGTCTCATCACTTGATGCTCCCCAGGGGAGGGGAAACACGAGTTTGCCGTGGATCAGGGTGATGGCAGGACAAACACAGACTGAACAGGGAAAGAATTGAGAGCAGCCCTGGGAGAAGGACTTGGGGATGCTGGTGGGTGAGCACTGAACCTGCCCTAGCCCAGAGACCCCTGAGCCTGGGCTGAGCTCCCAATATGAGCAGCAGGGGAGGGAGGGTTCTGCCCTGCTCAGGTGAGACCCCACCTACAGAGCTGCTCCAGCCCTGGGGCCCAGCACAGGGAGGACATGGAGCTGCTGGAGTGAGTCCAGAGGAGGCCATGGAGCTGCTCCAGGGCTGGAGCTTCTCTGGGGCCAGGTTGGAAGATCTGGGTGTGCTCACCTGGAGAGAAGGAAAAGGAGACCTTTGAGCCCCTTCCAAGGGGCTCTAGGAGAGCTGAAGAGGGAGAGATGGGACAAGAGGTGATGGCTTCAAACTGGAAAAGAGGAGAGTTAGATGGGATGTTGGGAAGGAATTCCTCCCTGTGAGAGTGGTGAGGCACTGGAATGGATTCTCTCAAGATTGCGTTGGAAGTGTCCAAGGCCAGGTTGGATGGGGCTTGGAGCAACATGGAATAGTGGAAGGTGACCCTGCTCATAGCAGAGGGTGGAATGGGATGAGTTTTAAGATCCTGTCCTACCCAAACCCTTCCATGATCCTATTTTGAGCTGATTTAGATGATCTTGTGGGAATGTCAAGGTGTTTCCTTGAGCATCAATCTGAGAACTGGGATTCATTATTCCCATTTACGGTTTTGGGCTGGCTGGAGGTGGGCTGGAGGAACTTGGAGCAACCTGGTCTAACAGAAGGTATCCCTGTCCATGGCAGGGGGTGGAACTGGATGGGCTTTAGGATGCCTTCCCACATTCTGTGTTCATCTCATCCTAACTCCTGCTATGGAGGAGTCTCCAGTGGGTAGCTGGAGCCAGGGTGAGGAGGGTAAATACTCCCCGGGGCTGGCACAAGGATGAGCAGCACCCTCTGCCTGCCTGGCTGGGCTCTTACACCGCTCCTCTGTGAGCAGTGGGAAGATCTGACAACTCTGAGTGGACACAAATTACTCACAAAGGAAAAAAACCACAAACAAACAACAGCCTGAAAGAATAAGCCGGAGCTCAGAACCTGCCATCAGAGCTCCAGGTTGCCCAGCCAGACTAGTCATTAGCCCTCTCCAAATTACATCCCATTGCAACCAAATTAATTTGATTAATGCTTGACTGGATTCTTCTGTAGCTCTGGGAGGAGAAAGAGGTGAATCAGCCCTGACTTCTCTGCAGTGTGTGTGTTGTGGAGGGTGGGATCAGATGGGATTTAAGGTCCTTTCCAACTTCAACCATTCCATGATTTTATGACTGATCTGGTGCAGATAAAATATGGAAATGGAGATCAGTATTGTCAAGTCCTTGTCATCTAAATGAGCAAAATAAGGAAGAAATGATTGGTTTTATTTGTTCCAGTGTTACTTTTCTGTTGTTGTTCATATTTACCCCCAAATTTCCTTCCAGTTCATCCTCCTGACTTCCAAATGATGTTCACACCAGGCTGCAATGCATCTTATCCTCCTGTTTGAGTCAAAAATTACATTTCTGATTCTAAAATTCATAGGTTGGGATGGGAAAGACCAAAATGTCATGGCTGTCTTCCTCATCCCAGGGAAGAGTCCAGGGACAGGTCTGGACCCAGGTGGTTCAAAGCCCAGGAGTGTCCTGGGGACACCCTCGGGAAGGTGGCAAAGAAGACAGAGATCTCCAGCCTGCTGAAGCCCAGGAAGCCAAAGGTACTGATGTCACCCTGCCAAAAACCTCGGGTTTTTTTCTGAGTTCCCTGAGTTTTTCCTGGAGAGAAGCCAAGAGGTGCCAAGGTTTATCATTCCCAT
This sequence comes from Cettia cetti, assembly GCA_013401135.1. Taxonomy (NCBI): domain Eukaryota; kingdom Metazoa; phylum Chordata; class Aves; order Passeriformes; family Sylviidae; genus Cettia; species Cettia cetti. The sequence continues at coordinate 4,211 of VZUI01049562.1, forward strand.
CTGATGAATTCATGAAAAAGGGAGTTGAAGGAAATAGCTCAAGTGCATGGCACTGGGATGAATAGGTTGGGATCCCCTTTGTCTGCTCTGTGGGGCACTGTGAGAGCTGCTGGATCCCATCCAGGGAGGCCAAGAAACACTGAGGGGCTGGAGCATGTCCAGAGAAAGGAACAGAGCTGGGGAAGGGCTGGAGCACAAGGAGAAGGGTCTGGAGACCCCCTGAGGAACAGCTGAGGGAGCTGGGGGGGCTCAGCCTGGAGAAAATGAGACCTTCTCACTCTCCAGAACTGCCTGACCGGAGGGGGCAGCCAGGTGGTGGTTGGAGGGCAGGGAAATGTCACTGCTTCACTGGGGTCAGGGTATGGGCTGAGAAGGATCTTTGGCATTAGAACACGAGAAGAAACCAAATCTGTGCCATGTTTTATGAGCTCCTTGGGACGTTAACCAAGTGGGATTTTATTGGCTCTAATTAGGGCTGTAATGAGTTTTTAATTGTTGCTAATCATGTTTATGGTGGGAGGACCTCAGAAGCCACAATGGTTTTTCCCCTGGGTGGTTCATTGTGCAAACATGGAGGAGACTCCCCCAGTTTGGGCTCACAGAGGGATGATGGTGGACAGCTGGGGAGCAGGAAATATTTGCTTTTGTGAGAAGCAGTGGTTTGTCACCTGGGAGGTGACCTCTCTCTGCATCCTCCAGACTGGGGCTTACCTGGCATACTTCTCCGGAGCAGCTGGAGTCCTTTGGGATCTTGAGGATGGGATGTTCAGGGGAAGGAATTGAGGAGCAGAGAGGTTAAAGGAGGTTAAAAGTCGAGATCAGCATCCTTTGGCCTCCTCTCTGCACTTCAAACTGAAACACCCCCAGTTCTCTTACCTCCAGCTCGACTGGTCTAAAAAACCAGCTCAAATACACACTAGAAAACCCTCTGACCTCCTCAAGAGAGACCAAAATCAGCAGCTCATGGAAGCAGGGACTGCCACGGAGTATCTGGGCTTGGGAGGAGGTTTAAAACTCCCATGGGCAAATACATTGACAAAGGTACCTAAAGCTGTGCAACTTCCAAAGAAATTTAGCTAAGGGGAGCTCTTTCCTTTGTTTTCCATGCTGAGCTCCTGATGTTTAATCCTGGATACTCCATCACCTCCTTTCCTGCTCTTTGGACCCTGCCTTGGGTTCTTTTTGAGTGAATCTACTGCCAGTCTCCAGGGGTGACTTGTGCTGGGATCCAGAGGAATCTGTGTCACAGAGCATCATCTGTGGCTGTGCAGAAAAATTTGGACCCTTCATCTAGTTAATGAGCTTTGCTTGGCAGGTTGAGCTGACATCTGAGCACTTTTCCTGCTGGATTTGGCCCCTGTTGGATGCTGACCCTGCTCCCCTGAACAAAACAGCTGCTCCCACCCACCCCCATGACCTGGATGCCCGGGAATGTGGTGCCTCCTGCACCCTCCCAGCCCTGTTCCATCCAGGGCTGCCTCAGCTCCAGCTGGGACAGGTAGAGCCAGATTTGCACAATTTACGGCAACTGCATCATCAGCACCTGGTGCTGACAGAGACCATTTCTCCTCTGCCCCCTCCCACCCATTTCAGTTGGGATGGTGGTAGTTCCCTGAGCTTCATCCTCCTTCCACACTCCCTAGTTCTGTCCTTGGAGTGGAATGATATTCCATGGGGTTTACAGGCGTGACCCCAAAACCTGCATTATCTGACCAATTCTGTTGGAGCATGGGTTGAATCAATTCTACCTCTCCCGTGGCCTGGGGACTCAGCTGATCTGGAGGGGTGGACATGGCCACAAAATACCACTAAATGTCACTTGGAAGGTTTGGGGCCTGTGCAAGTTGAAGTTCTCTGACACAGCTAAATCTGCTGGTGACCACCAGGTGCTGCTGTGACACACCTGAACCTGTCAGTGACCTCCAGACCCCTCCTCAGACACCTGAACCTGTCACTGTCTTCCAGGTGCTGCTGTGACCTGTTACAGTCATCCAGTACTTCTGACATGCCTGAATCTGTCACTGTCCTCTACATCCTCCTCTGACAACTGAACCTGCCAGTGACCTCCAGGTGCTGCTCTGACAGCGGAACTGTCACTGTCCTCCAGGACAATGACAAATCGACTTTCCCATAAGTTATGGGGAAGGCTGAGATGGGAATTTTGGGTTGGGTACAAATCTACCACTGTTACAGGTCCTGACTCCAGCTGACAATCAGGAGGAAGGGGACAGGAGAAGGGGTGGTTCTGTGCATGTCTGTGGTGGGTGTCTGTGCTGAGTCTGATCCATTTAGGATTTGATTTGGGGCCAGAATTAGCTGAAATGGGAACTGCTGTGTGTGGCAGCCTTGGACAAAGACCTCCTGCTGACCCTGGGGGCCTTGGAGCCGCCTCCCTCCATCCTCCCCCACAAAACTTCTCGCTGAATGAGTTCTCCCATTTTGGAGGAAGCTCTACAGGTGTTTGTGACCCCCTGGAGTAAAGGTTGGGCTCTCAGCCAAGGATTAGAGCCCTTCACCTGGATTGCTCTCCATGGGGAGTCCTCTGGGAAATCCATTCCAGGGCCTCTCAGCCCTCACAGAGAGGAATTCCTTCCCAATATCCCACCAAACCCTGCCCTCTGGGAGTGGGAAGCCATTCCAGTGTCCTGGCACTCCAGGTCCTTGTCCCTAGTCCCTCTCCAGCTCTCCTGGAGCCCCTTAAGACCCTGAAAGGGGCTCTAAGGACTCCTTTCCCTTCTCCTCTCCAAGTGAACACCCCCAGCTCTCCCAGCCTGGCTCCAGATGGGCTCCAACCTTCGGAGCATCTTCATGGCCTCCTCTGGACTCACTCCAGCAGCTCCACATCCTTCCTGTGTTGAACAATGCTCTCAGGCGTGGAATTGTTGGGATTCTCCTGATCAAGGCCAGCAGTTGAACTTGATGATCCCTGTCTTGAACCTTCCAGAATTTGAGATATTCCAGGATTCTGTACCTGTCAAAGCCCTTAAACCGGCCTTCCCCACCCCATCCTCAGACCTTTCCCTCCCTAGGCAGGAAATTTACACTGGAACCATCAGGCTTTTGTGCAGCTTTACCTTTTCTGCACCTGCCTTCTGCTGTTGCAGAGGCAACCACAGCAACTCAGATCCATCAATAGAGGGATTTACTCAATTGATCTCAAAGTCTGACCTTGATTGAGCTAATTAAGAGCTTGGAGTCCAGCCCAGGTGGAGCTGGGTGTGGTCACCTTCCTGTTGCTGATGCTACCCCAGGAAGGCAGCACCAGACCCACTTCCTGGGAGGTCAGTAATCACCTTGTTTACTGGATTTGGAACATCTGCCAGAATTAACTCCAGCTGCTTCAACTTCCTGTGGGACAGGATGTGATTAAAGTAATTCTCAACTCACACAGCAGCTTTTGAAGCTGCTGAACACTCTCAGACTCTTCTTTTCCTTGGGGACCAAGAGGTTCCTGAGGTTCCAACCCCCTGGAGAAGCCATTCCTGAGACCTCTGATAGTTGGGTCACCTGTAGATCCTGATCAAAGTCCTGCCCTAATAAAAATAAAAATCAATTTACATCATGACTGCCATGTTCATTGACCATTTTTTTGCTGAAAAACATGCACAGAGAAAAAAACCCCAAAAACCTGACGTCTCTCTGTGCTTTTAACCTGGAGTTCAATCCAGTTTTTCTTCCTCATCCTCTTTGGTTCTTTTCTTTATTTTAATTTTTTTTTCTCTGCGAGTCATGCCTTTCCTCCTCCACCTGCTCCTTCTGAAACCCTTTGGAGATTTTATCTCTTCCTTGTTCCAGCACCTCCCTCCCAGGCCCGAGGGCATCAGCTGTGTGCGGAGGCACCGGGACACGCTTAGCCTGTTGGAGATCTCAGGGATCAGAGGCTGATATTTGGCATTAGCCAATTAAGCAAAAAATTAATGGGCTTCTCCTTTGTCCACTCGCCACCACTGTTAATAATAAAGCAAGAGAAAAATTACTTCAATGTGTTCACAAATCATATCAAATTTAATTAATAAACTTTCACATTATTGTCAGGGGAAAAGAAGCTTAACTAATATCATAATTATGTTGTTATTTTCCAAAATGAAAATTTAATATCAAGGGTGTTGTTGAGGATGTTATTGGCTTGTTTACCTTCCTGTCAACCCCAAGTCATTAACCATTTATTAAAAGAGATTAAAAGAGCCATCAAGTCCCTTGTTAACGGGATCACAAGTTAAAGTCAGATTTTGGATTGTTGGTCCTTAAATGAGCCTCACCAGTGACCCCCTCCCTCAGGGGACACAACACCAGGACTGTCCCACCCTGGAGCTGGTAACCTCCCTCCCCACTCTGGATGGAATCCACCCTGGAAGCTCTCTCTGGCCTCCTCAAAGTCAAAATTCCAGTCTGAAGCCATCACCAGGGCATTTCACCTTTTTTTTCTGCAAAAACAAGCACGTTTTTGATGTTTCCCTTCCTTTGTCCTTTCAGAGTCTTCCTGCCTTTGCTGAGCACAGGGAAAGGCTGTGGCCTTCCCTTTCCCTGCGCAGATGTTTCTGGCTCTGGGGAAGCTCCTCCTGCTCTGAGGGCTTGCCAGCCCTTCCCACACTGATCTCTTTGTTTCCCTCGCTCTCATTGGATCTTGGACTTGATTCCGAACCTCCACCATGTTGCTCCATGCTGTCCAAGAGATCCTGGTCTCCACTTCATCTACTCGTGTCCTCCTTCATCTCCAAATAAAATTCCTCTGTGGCAGCAGAGTCGTTCCTCTTGCTCTGGAATTCCGTGGTCCATCGGCTGCTTCCTCCCATTCGTGTTTTGGAGCAGCTCCTGATGGAATGACCCCGTGATGGGTTCTGTTCCTCCTTACCTGCACTGTTTGGAGTGTCCAGCACTGCCCCTTCCCCTCCCTCTGCCCCCTGCCCTAGATCCCACCAATTCCAGTGGAGTGTTTCCATAAAACATTGCTCTTCAACAAAAGCAAAAGAAGATATCCACCCACCAAAATCATTCCCAGCCAGCTGAGCTCTGTCTGTCTGCACAGGAAAATTCCCTCCCATTTAGGGCCTTCCCAGACCCCCTCAGTTACAGTTTTCTCACCAGGAAGCATCACTATTTACCACAAAGTGTTGAGAATTCATGGAATTCAAAAAATTCCCTGATAGAGGGATTTTTTTCCTGTGGTTTAATAGCAACTTCCAGTCTTCCCCAGCTCTAGGTCTGCATGAGGGAAATTCCATCTGGTCTCCCTGTCCCCTAAATGACGAATGTGGGTTCCAGTTTGGAATATCTGTATCATTAGGACAATATATTCTTGCAGCTGAGAAACCTCAGGCTTAAAAAAGGATAAATTTGGGAGAGTACCAGCATTTCCCCTCTTGTTCAACAAAAACCACAAGGATTTTGACATTTCTCTTTTTTTTTTTTTTTTTTTTTTTTTTTTCTCTTCTCTTCTCCAAGTCCTTGCTGCCTTCACTGGCCACAGGGAGAGGTTGTGGTTATTCCAGGGAAGGAGAGGGGGAGAAAAGGAAAGTCTGTGGGCTAAAGGCATTTTTATGAATGTGTCTGTGTCATCGCAGCCCCAGTTCCAAGTGACTGAGGGCCCTAATTATGCAAGAACTTTGGCAGCTGGAGATCAAAATCTCTCTCAGTGCTCATTTATCTCCTTCATTGGGGCAGTTATTAAATTTAAATACTGGGTTTCTTCATGTGGTACTGTACGGCTCTGGCAGTACTTCTTGAATAGTCAGAAGTCCACTGATATTTTTATTTATTTACGCTGTTCTGCCAGTTGACCTTGTAAAGATCCTTCATTTATATTTAGGATCTGGTTTTCTGAGATACCCTCAAGATTTTAGTAATTTTAGGTTTTGTGTTTTCTGTAGTTCTTTTCCCCCCCCCCCTTTTTCTTTTAGTTCTTTTTATTTCTATTTTCTAAAGAGTTTATGGCTGCCTCATCTCTGAAGGTGCTCAAAGACAGACTGGATGGGGCTTGGAGTGACCTGGTCTGATGGAAGGGAGATCTTGGAGCCCTTTCCAGTACCCAAAGGGGCTCCAGGAGAGCTGGAGAGGGCCTTCGGACAAGAACCTGGAGACAAAAAACAAGGGGGAATGACTTCCCACTGCCAGAGGGCAAGGTTAGATGCAATATTGGGAAGAAATTCCTCCCAGAGAGGGTGGTGAGGCCCTGGAATGGATTTCCCAGAGGATGCTCCATTCCTGAAAGTGTCCAAGGCTTGGTTGGATGGGGCTTGGAGCTCCCTGGGATGGTGGAAGTTGGTTCTGCCCATGGCAGGAATGGGATGAGCTTTAAGGTCCCTCCCAACCCAGACCATTCCATGACCTTATTTTGAGCTGATTTAGATGATCCTGTGGGAATGTTGAGGTGTCTCGAGTATCAGCCTGAGAACCGGGATTTATTAGTCTCATTTAGGGTTTGAGCTGAAGGTGGACAGAGGTGGATGAGGGTGGTGGAATTTGGCAGCTTCCTGCCCCAGTTGTGCTCAAAAAGCTACAGTTTGGGTCTGTCTCTAAATTTCTGGATGTTTCCAACATGTCCATCCTGATGCTCTCCCGGTTCCCTCATTGTCCACAGAATGCCACACTCATGTCACTGTCTCAGAGGCTTTTCCAGGTGGGAGGAACTTCCCCACATTTGTCACCTTTACTACCTGCCCCAGGGACTGCTTCGGATGGGCAGAACAACACGGGGGCCCTCAGTCCCTGCTCCAAATGCACAATGGCCCAATTTTAATGGATCAAGTTTGGGGTTGCAATTTAAATTTATCCTTAAAATCCCAAGACAAAGAGCCAGGTTGACTCCGTGGTTTTAACACCCTGATTCCGTGAAAATCCATCTCCCTGGGAAGGATGACAGATGAACCTGTGATTCCTTTGTCCCAGCTATGTCAGAAAGAGGAAAGAACAACAGAAAGCACCCCCTTCATCCGCAGGATGCATGGACATCTCTTGGGATGCATCCCTGTTTCTGAAGCCAGCCTGACAGGTCCAGGTGTGGTTGCGATGTGCTGCCAAGGTTGATCTGGTGCCAGCTCCGATCACAACAGCTGCCCACACCCCAGGTGATGGCACGTGGGGTGGGATGGATGCTCTCTTCGCCCCGGCTCTGGGCTCCAGCTGCCATGGAAAGCTTAGAATTCACACCTGGTTCACTCCCGCTACTGCACTGGGCAGGATTTTGGGATGGACACTTCTCTCACTGGTGTTCCACAGGGAGCTGTGGCTGCTCAATCTCTGGGATCACAACACCTCCTTCCATGATCCATGGGGATTGCCTGGAGTGTTGCTCAGTGCAGCTCTGTAATGAGGCACTGACATAGTGAGAAGAGGAGGGGTGGAGAGGGGAATGGCACGGGAGCCAGAACCAGCCCTTCAGAATCACAGAATTGTTTAGGTTGGGATCATCAAGTCCAACAATTCCCTTGGCACTACCAAGGCCACCACAGACCATGTCCCCAAGTGCCACATCCACACATTTCTTGGACACTTCCAGGGATGGGGACTCCACCCCTGCCCTGGGCAGCTGTGCCAGGGCTGGACAACCCTTTCCAGGAAGGAATTTTCCCCAGTTTCCAACCTAAACCTGGCACAATTTGAGGCCATTTCCTCTCATTTTGTCACTCATAACCTGGGAGAAGAGTCAGACCCCCACCTGGCTCCAACCTTTCCAGTCTCCTTCAAGAATTCCCTCCCCTCTTCCCAGCTTTTAAAATCCTGGTAGTTGCACCATTTTTTAATATTCACCATAAGAAATTCCTGCAGGAGACAGAATTCTCAACCCAAGTCAGATTTTTATACAGTTTATAAAAAGGGGGAAATCAACTGGAAATCTGATTGAATTTCTTCAGGAAATCTAGACAATGAGTAAAATTTAATTACAAAATTACCACAGAAGGAAGGCCTGAGATACCAGTTTGGCTGTTCCTGGTTTAAGGTGAGGTAGAGGATTTTGGTAGGGAAAAGTGGATTTCGCAACTGTTTTCCTGGAAAACACTGTGTTTCCAAGTGAGAAAAGTCTCGCTGAGCATCCAAAGTCTTGTTCACCTTGAGATATTCCAGCTGTTTTAATAACCTCTTAGCCAAAACCCCTTAATTTAGGGAATTTATGAGGCACTTTCCAAATGGAGCAAGGATTGCACAGCCCTGACCACAGAACCTCTATGTAACCGATGGATTCTCAGCCTGGCTTCATCCAGCTCCTTTGGGAGGTAGACGATCCTGCCAGGTGAAGTCCAGCTCCTCCTAAAGTCATGTAAGGGACAAAGAGGAGGTTCTTCCCATGGGGAAATGGTTACAGAGGTGGTTTTGGAGGAACCACATCTCAGTGACTTCTCGAGAAATTAATCCAGGCTGGCATCACCAAGTGGTGCTGCCAGCAGTAGGGTTTGGCTCTCAAATGCTTTTCCATATCTCCATGGCCACTGAAGGCTGGAAAGGTGGAGTCTGGTACAAAGATGGGGAGAGGGATGGATCCTCCCTGTAAGAAGCAAAAGTTGCTCCTCGGATATTCTGGGAATGGGAGAAGAACAGGAATGGGAAGCAAAGGGTGCAGTAAGTGCTCCTGGTGATGTGGTGAAGGGAGGTCAGACACCCCCAAGGACCATCAAGATCTTGTGCCCCGTGAAATACCAAAAGAGATGGGGAAATATGGGAGAGAATGAGCTCTGGGGATGAGCGGGGATAACTGTAATTACGGATGGAGGCTAATGAGATAAGAAGATTCGTCAGCAAAGCTCATGAGTCAGGCAGGATTTGGGGAATTTCACAACTGCCCCACTGGTGTTGGTGTTTATCCGACCTCTCCGGGCAGCCATTAATTGCTGCCTGATGAACCAAACCCAATAATATTAGAGACCTGCTAATTACCACGGAATGGAGACAAGTTCCTCCAGAAGGTATAAAGGAGAACTTCCATACTCCTCCAGAGTAGCTGAGGATCCTTCATTCTCATTTCTCCTCCTGTTTCACCACCTCCTTCACGGGCTCTCCTGCCTGGAAGTGCTGCCATGAGACGATATTTCTCCAGATACGGGGACGGGAGTTTCAGCTCTTCTTCCGCTCACTGCGGGACCTTGGGTGGTGGAGATGGGAGATTCGGAGGGTTTGGACAGGGGTACGGCAGCAGGAGCCTCCACAACCTTGGAGGGTTCAGGAATGTCTATACTAGTGGAAGCTACGGAGGAGAAGGAGTAAGATACGGGAGATACCTTGGGTTTGGTGGCTGGAGACAACCTGAGAGGGGCTTTGGTGGAAGAGGATATTTCATGGGAGGTTTTCAAAGTGGTGATACAGGGCTTAGTGGCACCTACAGAGGCGGCTCAGGCAGAGAGGTGCTCAGAGGAGGCCTCGGAGGAGTAGGGGAACAAGGGGTTGGACAGGGATTGGGACAGGCTGGAGTTCTCCGAGGCATTGAGGAGGTCCGTGTCAACACCAGCCTGCTGAAGCCAATACAGCTCCAGGTGGACCCTGAGTTCCAGCGAGTGTGCTCGGATGAGAGGGAGCAGATCAAAGCTCTCAACAACAAATTTGCCTCATTCATTGAGAAGGTGAGTCCTGGTCTCTGTGCAGTTGTCTGGGAAGGGGGAAGTGTAAGGTGAGTCACAGGGACACTTTCATGTTCCATCTTCTCCCCACAAAAATCCTGGCGTTGGCTGAATTCCCACAGGCTGCTGTGAAGCTCACAATGGGGCCGCTGTGTGAATCATTTTTTGCCTTAGGATAAAGATCTTGCAGTCGTCTTTGTGGCAGGACAGTAAACTGCCAGGATGTCACCAGCATATAGACTCACTCCTCCTTTGAGGAAAGGGGTTTCTGGGAATATATATTCATATCTTCCAGTGCCTGGAGGTTGTTGATGCCAGCAGGAAAAATGGGCGACAAACTTGGACATCTTGATGAGCTGGTATTTTTGTCTCAAGCAAAGCCAAACCTTGTAAGAATAGGTTCTTTTAGTGCCTCTTCCTGCAGGGGTTTTCACTTGCCAGAAATTGCAAGTGAATTCAATTTCTCTGAATTATTAAACTAATCACTTCTTGGTTTGGAAGCCCTGTCCTCTACTAGGTGGTCCATCTTCAGCTCTTTAACGACTTTCCATCTCTCCGGTTTTGTCTTCTCTTCTGCTTCTACTCAAACTGGCCACGAAAGCTCTTCCACCCCAGTGGAATCTGGGAGGCTTCTCTGTCTCTGCTTCTCTCTGTTACACGTGGACATTCAGGGTTTCCTGTTTCCTCAGACAGGAGGTGTGAAGAAAAGGTTTAAGATTCCATAGTCCTGAAAAATCAGTGTGTCTGTGACTCTTCTTTCCCTCCTAAACTTTTGGGTGTCGAGGTTATCACCTGGTCAATATTACAGAAATCATGGAGTGATTTGGATTGGAATGGACCTTAAAGCTCATCCCATTCCTGCCATGGGCAGACCAACTTCCACCATCCAACCAAGCCCCATCCAACCAAGCCTTGGACACTTTCAGGAATGGAGCATTCCCTGGGAAATCCATTCCAGGGCCTCACCACCCTCTCTGGGAGGAATTTCTTCCCAATATTGCATCTATCCCTGCCCTCTGGCAGTGGGAAGCCATTTCCCCTTGTTTTTTGTCTCCAGGTTCTTGTCTGAAGGCCCTCTCCAGCTCTCCTGGAGCCCCTCTGGGTACTGGAAAGGGCTTCAGGATCTACTTCCCTTTTCCTCTCCAGATGAACACCCCCAGCTCTCCCAGCCTGGTTCCTTAGCAGAGATGCTGACTGGAGACATGCTGCCCCTCTGGATCTGCTTTCTCTTCCAGGTTCAATGTCTGGAGAGGCAGAATCAGGCACTCTTGGCCAAGTGGGAACTTCTGCAGCAGCAAAGCTCCAGCCCCGAGGAGAGCAGGAACATCAACAATTTCTTCCAGTCCTACGTCACCAACCTGCAGCGGCAGCTTGAGACACTCCAGAGCCAGAAGGAGCAGCTGGATCCCGAAGCCTACAACATGCTCCAGCTTGTTGAGGATTATAAAAACAGGTGAATAGTCACAAATCTGGGAAAACAGGTGCTGGGATTTTCCCAGGTGATACTCATTGTGCCCTTGGATGGCAAAATCAGCTTTGCATCTGCAAGAGTTTGGAGTTTCTTAGTTCTGCTCTGCTGCAGGTGCATTATGGGGCTTGACTTTGATGCTGGAAGAGTTTGGTAAGGGTTGAACTCCCAAAAATGAGAGGAAAATCAAACTTTGTGACAATCTCTCCCATCGTCTTTCCACCCCATACTCTTCCTTTCTCTCCCCTAGAAGTGATTGACCCAGGATTCCACCTGTGAGGCCCTGATGGGGAGGGACAGAGCTGAGCTTGGGGTCAAGTTGGGAAGAGTTGTCACCTTTTCTGGTGTAGATAATTCTTGTTCACCTCAACTCTAAGAAATGGAAAGTTTAGTTCAGAATTATTAAATTTAGGACCGATCTGTATAGACCCTATTTTTTGCACAGGGTTTGCACTTGCCAGAAATTGCAATTAAAGTAAAATGAAAACTCAACATGTTCAGTCTTTGGGTGATTCTGTTGTTTACTGGTGCAGTTGATTTAAAAATTAAGATCAATAATGAAAGATAATGGATAGATTGATTAATTAAATAGATTAATAGATAATATAATAGATAACAATCTACCTCCTTCTGTCCCCCAGATTTGAGGATGAGATCAACAAACGCACGTCCAAGGAGGAGGAGTTTGTGGAGCTTAAAAAGGTGAATTAACCCGAGATCCTGAGCAAAATCAAAGCCTTGGAAATAAAACAATATCTGGGTGGTTGCCAAGGCTCTCAAAAGCTGAAGTTTTTGCTGAGCTTGTCTAGTTTTAACCAATCTAACTGAAAACCACACGACTGAGGAGGGATTATTTCCTCTAGAGAATGAATTGGTCCTTTGCAGGACAAGTATCTAAAAAGTGATGGGTTTTGCCTATTCACTCAACCCCAATCCATGTGGAATATTGTTATTATGTTAAATATTGTCTGTAGATGGCTTAGAAGAATAAAACTATCTGAGAAGAGAAAATGTAGGCAACTTTTCACTAGAAGTATGAACAAAAATGGTGCTTTCCCAGTCCTCATGTTCCTTGGGAACAGATTTATTGCTGCAGTTGTGGTACTCATTTCCCAGCTAATTTTTTCATCTTAAATGCTTTCTCTTTGATCCTATTACTTTTGAAATTAAATCTGAGATCTCTAGGCCATAATTTGATCCCAGGAATGAAGGCTTTATGAAAATATCCCAAGAATTGCACTTCAGTGGAGCATTTGGATCAACAAAATGCAAATATTCCAATGGTTTTTGGTTTTTTTACAGGAACTGGACAGTGCCTACATGGGAAAAATGGAGTTTGATGTCCGAGTGGATATCCTGAGGCAGGAGCTAGAGTTCCTTCGCTGTTTATATGAAGCTGTGAGTGATTAAAATCTTACCCTCAGGTCTTGAAGGACACACCTTCTGGAGATTCCCAGAAATTTTGCTTGGGTGGGATTTTTTGGCTTGGAGAATTAATTATCCTTGGCCTTTTGTGAGTGAAAAGGGGTCTGGTGTGACCTTGAAAATTACAAGTGGTGGGAGTACAGTGGTACTGGAGGGGCTGTAGATGGAGAAATTCCAATGGGAAATTGGCCACAAGGTCCCATTTTTTCCTCATAAAGACCTGGACTGACCACAGGGACTGTTAAAATCCCTAACCTGATTTTCCATGCAGGAGCTGTCCCAGCTGCAAACGATTGTTGGGAACACTGATGTTATTCTGTCCATGGACAACCACAGGGAGCTGAACATGGATGGAATCATCGCAGAGGTCAGGCAGGAATATGAGGGGATTGCTCACAGGAGCACAGCTGAAGTGGATGCCATGTACCGGGGCAGGGTGAGTGGACACCAGGGAAACAGGAAAACAGACCTCCTTGCTGGAAAAGAAATCAAAAATGTGTTGTGTCCTCTTCCCTTCAGTACCAGGACCTGCAGAACATGTGGGTGAATCAACAAGAGCAGCTGAAGAACAGTCACCAGGAGATCCAGGAACTTGCCAGGCAGATCCAAAGACTCCAACCAGAAATTGAAATTGCAAGGAAAAGGGTAAAGCTGATACTTTCTAGCAGGACTAAATGGTTTAACCCCTTTTCCCATGGGATCTCAGTGAACTATGGGGCAGTCAGTCATTTGGTGGCAAACTTAGGGATGAAGTTTTCTCTTCCAAATGAAGCAGATTTAGGTTTTTGGGATCTATATTGGGGTTTAATTATGTTAATTTACCCGGTCTAATGTATTTTTGGTGTTCTGTCACTGAGGAAAGCCTTTTGATTTCCAAGGAATGCTAGGAGAGTATGAAAATTATGGGATTTGGGGGCTTTCCTGTGCTGGGCTAGGAGCTGGACTTGAAGATTCCTGTGGTTCCCTCCTGACTATGGATATTCCATGATTCTATTATAAAATCCCCAGAGATGGGTCATGGTCAAATTCCCTTTGTTCCCTCTGCAGAATTCCAGCCTCCAGGACTCCATTAAAGATGCTGAGCACCGTGGGAGCTTGGCCATCAGGGATGGCCAGGAGAAGCTCCAGGAGCTGGAAAACACCCTCCAACAGGCCAAGGATGACCTTTCTCAGCTTGTCCATGATTACCAGGAGCTCCTGAATGTGAAGCTGGGCCTGGACATTGAGATCGCCATGTATCGATCACTCCTCGAGGAGGAGGAGAACAGGTGGGGGCAAAATCCATCCTGGGTGAAACACCCGGAGAAAGCAGAGTGTCCATGGATCTGTCACTGGGATCTCTGGGACAGACTGGGCCTGGAAAAGTCATCTTTCTGCAGATCATTGATAAAGCCTGACCTGAATTTTAATTCTGATTTTATTGGCTGCTTTACCTCAGTGTCACTTTTCCTCCACAGGATTCATGAAGGATCACCAGTCACGATCTGTGAGTATCCCAAGGATTTTCTCAGGGTTTTTTAAAGAAAACTGTTCCTACTTTGACACCATTGGACAAACTATCCCAGTTGCCATCTTAATTCAGGAAAGGATGCAAAGGGGAGTTTGTGATCACACATTAATATAACAATTGGCTTAAGAATTATTGGCTAATTCCTAATAAATTTGGAGGAAATGGGAAACACCACATTTTATGCATAGGTCTGTTTTATGCAAGGCAGAAAAGAAGGAAATGAAAACTAGTCCTAAAATTTGTGGAAAAGTTGAGGAAGCTGAAGGAGAGAGAAGCACAGTCTTGGTCTTTGTAAAGGATGGGCTGCACTGAGTGTTCATTGGTGGAATAATTATGTTTTAAAAAAGCTAAAAAAACCAGGAAAAATGAGAAAATATTCCATAGGTTGATCTCTGCTAAGAGAGTTTCTTGTTGGCCCCTTCAAAGATAAGTCCATGACCACCAGGGTAGGAAGGATGATGCTTAAACCAGCCCCGCTGTGAATTTTTTGGGGTAAAAAGAATAAATTGAATGTAATTTCTATTTCTTGCAGGTGTTATTGACCACAATGTCAGAGCTACTGGAGTCTTTGGAGGCATAGGAAGTGTGAAGGGGAGAATGAGCTCCGATGGTGGGAGCAGAACAAAAGGGCCAATCTCTGGAGGGGGGAAAGGTGGAAGCTCTGGAGGGGGTGGATCCAGCTCTGGTGGGGGTAGGCCCATCTCTGGAGGTGGAAAAGGCTCAGGATATGGAGGAGGAGGAAGCTCAAGTGGCGGAGGCTCCATGTCCAAGGGAGGCAGCAGTTCTGGAGGGTGGGGGTCCAGCTCTGGTGGTGGTGGATCCATTTCTGGTGGGAAAGGTTCAGGATATGGAGGAGGAAGCTCTGGCAGTGGAGGCTCCATGTCCAAGGGCAGCAGCAGCTCTGGAGGTGGAGGATCCAGCTGTGGTGGTGGTGGATCCATTTCTGGTGGGAAAGGTTCAGGATATGGAGGAGGAAGCTCTGGCAGTGGAGGCTCCATGTCCAAGGGCAGCAGCAGCTCTGGAGGTGGAGGATCCAGCTGTGGCGGTGGCAGGTCAAGTTATGGAGGAGGGAAAGGTTCAGAATATGGGGGAGGAAGTTCAGGCAGTGGAGGCTCCATGTCTGGAGGTGGCCAGAGCTCTGGTGGTTATGGATCTAGCTCCAGCAGTGGCAGATGTAGCCCTCAAAGTGGGGGCATGCAGCCCTCCAGCAGTGGGAGCAGTTCAGGAAGGAGAGGCTCCATATCTGGAGGTGGAGGACAGGGAAGTTCATGTCATGGAGGTTCCATGTCTGGAGGTGGCCAGAGCTCCGGTGGTCACGGATCCAGCTCTGGCAGTGGCAGTTGCAGTCCCCAGAGTGGGGGGATGAGCTCTGGAGGTGGGAGCAGCTCTGGCAGGAGAGACTCCATGTCTGGAGGCAGAGGACAGGGAAGTTCTTGTCACACAGGCTCCATGTCTGGAGGTGGCCAGAGCTCTGGTGGTTATGGATCCAGCTCTGGGAGATGCAGCCCCCAAAGTGGGGAGATGAGCTCTGGTGGTGGGAGCAACTCTGGCAGGAGAGGCTCCATGTCTGGAGGTAGAGGACAGGGAAGCTCTGGCAGTGGAGGTGCCATCTCTGGAGGAGGTCACAGCTCTGGTGGATCTGGCTCTGGCAGTGGCAGTTGCAGCCCCCACAGTGGGGGAATGAGCTCTGGTGGTGGGAGCAGCTCTGGCAGGAGAGGCTCCATCTCTGGGGGAGGAGGAAGCTCAGGCCATGGAGGATCCAGTTACGGCAGTGGTGGGTGCATTGGTGGAGGAGAAGGAGGTTCAGGGTATGGAGGGAGCTCAGGGTATGGAGGGGGAAGCTCTGGCAGGAGAGGCTCCATCTCTGGGGGAGGAGGAAGCTCAGGATATGGAGGATCCAGTTATGGCAGCGGAGGGTCCATCTGTGGAGGAGAAGGAGGCTCAGGGTATGGAGGAAGCTCTGGCAGGAGAGGCTCCATTTCTGGAGGAGGAGGAAGCTCAGGTCATGGAGGATCCAGTTATGGCAGTGGTGGGTGCATTGGTGGAGGAGAAGGAGGCTCAGGGTATGGAGGGAGCTCAGGGTATGGAGGAGGCTCTGGCACTAGAGGCTCCATCTCTGGAGGAGGTCTCAGCTCAGGGTATGGAGGAGGAAGCTCTGGTAGGAGAGGCTCCATCTCTGGAGCAGGGGGAAGCTCTGGTCATGGAGGATCCAGTTATGGCAGTGGAGGGTCCATCTCTGGAGGAGAAGGAGGCTCAGAATATGGAGGGAGCTCAGGGTATGGAGGAAGCTCTGTCAGGCGAGTCTCCATCTCTGGAGGAGGTCACAATTCAGGGTATGGAGGAAGCTCAGGCAGTGGAGGATTGAGCTCTGGTGGCTGCATTGGTGGTGGAGAAGGATGTTCAGGGTGTGGAGGAAGCTCTGGTCATGGAGGATCCAGTTATGGCAGTGGAGAGTCCATCTGTAGGGGAGACGGAGGCTCAGGGTATGGAGGGAGCTCAGGGTATGGAGGTGGCTCTGGCAGAAGAGCCTCCAGCTCTGGAGTTTGGGGACTGAGCTCTGCTGGCACCTGCAGCCCTGGCAGTGGTGGGGAAGGAGGCTGGGGTTGCTCCGGAGTGGACAGTTGTTACGGAGGAGAGACCTATGGAGATGCGACACCCCCCTGCAGAGATGAGACTGAGGAATGCAGGTCAGGAGGAGGATGGTCTTCTCCAAGCCTAGGTTACTGCTCTGCCTATGGAAGTGGCTCAGGTTCATTTGGAGATGCTGCCCACAAGTAAAACTTGGATGCAAAATCTCACCAGTGGAACGCGATGAATCCATTCCCTCATTGTCAGGGGCAATGGGACTTTCCTACTGTCACCACTGGTCTGGATGGGCTGTGCATCATTCTGAGCTCTCCCTGCACAACCAACCCTGGACTCTCCATCCCCCTCCTCTGCTGGATGCTGATATTGTGATGGGTGTCCCTTCCCTGGGCTTTATCAGAGCTTTTAATCTCAGGCTGTGTGGAAATTTTATCTTTGGCAACTAAAAGCTTGAAACCTTGTCTGGTGTGTTTGTTTTGGTCTGGGGGAGGGCAGGACTCTGATGTCTCTGATGAGATGTTTGATAGAACTTTCCATATAAATGAATTCATGGAAATCTGAGCCAACCACAGGAAGAAGCTCCCAGAAAAAGTGGAAAAGTGGAAGAAGGTGGCTGGAAAAGAACGACAAATGCAGATTGTCTGCTGTAAAAATGGGGTTTAGGGACAAGTCCTTTAGGTCTGGTCTGACCAGTCAGCCAGGACACATGGCCACACCTTGGATCCATCATTCCCTCCAGGAGTAACTCATTAAATGACATATGGGCAGATCCTCTGTGAACCTTTTGTTTGGCACTGCAGCTGCAGATGAAGAAAGGAGCAGAAAGTCTGGGAATAACAAAGTCTCATCTCACCTTTGGTTCAGTTGTCCTTCTGGAGTCCCAAGTTAAGGTGAGACGGGACATACCTGAGGAAACATTTCTTGGCCAACATCTGATTTTGGGGTTGTTCTGTTCAGGATCATGAGTTGGACTCAATGATTGTTGTGTGTCACTTCCAACTCAGGATATTCCATGATTCTGTGATCTCATTCAGTGGTGATTTATATCACAGGAAGCAAGATATTCCCTAAATTTCTCCCAGAACCTCCTTAAAGTCTAATCAAAAGTTCTAACATAGCACAGAGCAGCTGATTTTACGTAAAAGGTTTGTTCAAGAAGCTCAGTTTAATAATGTGATCCTTGTTTAGCAAAACTCCACTGAGATAACTGGAGTGTCCCAATCCCATTGGGAATATTTCACGTCCTTTCCCCAGCTGGAGGGAAGGAGTATCCTCTCTTTTGGAAAGAATTCCAGCTGGGAAGAATCCTGGGAGCGGCAGGAGGGTGAGGGGGAGAGACCCAGATTTCTGGGAAGTCCACTGTGGAGACCCTTTTGCAAAGGGCTGTAGAGCCACAAAAACAACCACAGAATGTCAATGGAATTATGAAACTATTTTGATTGGAAGTGATCTTTAATGGTAATTTTCCTTCATTTGGGGGATCCAAGAGAGCTGGAAAGGGGCTTGGAAAGAAGTGATGGGACAAGGAGTGGGTTAGGGGATGGGAGAGAGGAGGGTAAGGCAGGACATACGGAAGAAGTTCTTCCCTGTGAGGGTGATGAGGCCTGGAATGAATTTCTCAGAGGATTCCCCATCCTTGGAAGTGTCCAGAGCCAGGTTGGATGGGGTTTGGAGCAACCTGGGACAGTGGAAGATGTCTCTGCCCATGGCAGTGGATGGAACAGGATAGGCTTTAAAGTTCCTCCCATCCCAATGCATTCCATGATTCCATGTTGAGCCACAAAGGGTTAAATCAAATGCTCACAGCAAAGTCTGGAAGCACTTTGGAATCTCTGCATGGAGGGAGTTCCAGACATTGGGGTGCAGTCGGAACTGGGTTTCACCTGGGCTCAGCTTCATGGCTCCCAAGAGGCTTCAGGATCCAGGTGAAACCTCGGGATCCGAATGAAAACCACTCTGTATCATCACAATCCTGTTTTTATCAGTGGGATTAGGCTTTAATTCAGGCAAACCCTTGTCTTTTACGATAAAAAGTGGAGTAATTCTGCATAGTCTGGAGGGTCACAGGGCTTTGGTTTCACTGATAAATTAATTGTGCAGTCAGGGTGTTTCTAATCTCTAATCAGAAGGAAAAACATTTTATAAATAATAAAAATATTGGATTATTAATAAGTGTTATAAATGCATCAAGGTAATTCATGTTATGAAGTTAATATGATAATAAAGCTCACTAGTATATTAGTAGAATTCATGTTATAGAAAGTGAAGCAGTATAAAATCATCTTGGTCAGAGAACTGGCATTTAGACATGCCCTGACAAATATTCACTGCAAGGACACACGCTGACAAAGGCCAAGAGGAATACCACATTCCAACCCCAAGGAGAACAAAAAAAATCACCTGGAAGGGAAACATTTTTACAAAAAGAGGGCGTCAGGGACAACGACCCAGCCATTCCCCTGATATGGATCTTGTTAACACCACCAAAAGCCCCATACATCCAAATACAGCTTCCTGGAACTCAGACTGCAACCTTTGTCTGTCCCATGAATATGGAAAGGGCAGGAAAACTCCAATGTTGACTGCTTCAGCCAGAGACTGCAGCACCCGCCTGTCCCAGAAAGCTAGTACACATCACCGGTCTCCAAAAACTATTCCACATAAATCTGTTGAGCCCCAGAAAAAAAACTTTCTACACATAGGTGGCAAGAAAAAAAACCCCAATGAATATGGAAGAAAGCAGGAAAATGCCAACATCAGCAGCTGCAGCCAAAAATTATATAAAACCACAGACTCAAGAGATGGATTTTGTGAACTGGGGAAAAAGCCGCTAGAGGCTGAAACCCTGGTCACTCAGCTCTGATCCCGGGACTCAGAACTGTTGCTCTTTTAAATGTGGCTTTTATTTTATTTATCTTGATCTTTGTCGAAATTTCAATAAATTAATTTTAATCAAAAATTTATTATTAATATTTATAACATAAGGACTATTAATAAAAGTATATAGTTAATTTTAATAATCTGACTAAAAATAAATTATTATATTAACAATTAAATTATTATTGATAAAACACTATTAATAATAGACTGTATGATAATGAAAATGTAATGTAATGTAATGTAATGTAATGTAATGTAATGTAATGTTGTTGGGGGTTGGATTTGTTTCCTTTTTATTTGTGGAATTTTTTCCCATTGGGTTGCTAGGGAACTAATTGCTGGGTGCTTGTGGGTGCTTGACCAAGGCAGGGAAAGGACAGGGTGGGGGGCAGTTGCTCTCTCTTGCTCCTGGCAT